>VDFB02025299.1:0-74628 GCA_007258455.2 Sequoia sempervirens
ACACCACTTCCAGATTTTTTAGCTTTAAAAACAAAACAAAAAAAAGTGAGTTGTAATCATATCATGACAACCATATTTTTGATAATATGTAAAAGAAACTAAAAAAAGAGCAGATATTATATGTTAATGAATGAATGTGAATATGTTAATTAATGAATGTTATATGTTAATGAATGAATGTGAATATGTTAATTAATGAATGTTATATGTTAATGAATGAATGTTATATGTTATTAATGGATGAATGAATGATTAATGTTATATGATTGGGTATAGAAATTGAGGTGATGTGAGGGAAGGGCCAAAATGAGCTTCCACTTAGATCCGTGGTTAATACATTAAGTAGAGAATATTAAGCTATTCGGAAACAAAGAGAGATCAATAAAAGGTAATGCACTTTTCAATATAAAATGCATCGCTGGAAACTGTATCAAACCCAATATGCAAAGAGATGAAAGTGCTAACTTTTCACTATGGTGGCAGAAAAATGATTCTTTATACCCTGAATCCATGCTTTGCATCATAATTTGAAGTTATTTCCATTCCAATGTTCTGAGTTTAGTTTGTTTATATGGCTTTGTATGAATACCACATTATTTTATGTGTGGATTTGGTTTCAAAACTCTGTTTCTTTTGTTTTTAGTGGTGACATAACTCTAAAATTTGACTGTTATGCATAACAGGTTAGTGGAAATATTGACATCTCTGAAGGGTTTAGAGGTTCGATTGAGATAGATACGGATATTTGGATCTTGTTGTTGATGGGAGGCTTCGACTTAACATAAATTTATACCATCTGCGGTATGCAAAATTTTCTCTACTTACATCATTCTTGATCATAAATGTTGTAAATGATATTAATGCTTCAAACATAAGATTTGTTTCATTGTTATAATGATCAAAATGTTATACTTTGCTATACATTCAAGCATTCTCTTGCCCCCTACCCTTTGCTCTCTCCCCCCTCCTTTTAAGAATTTTCTTTGTCATAAAAGATTCACATTTTTGTCTCATTTACACAAATTTATCTGAAGCGCTAGGAGTGAATAAAGATATGTAAAAGATAATGGATTATGTCTAAACAACAACTTTTCATCTTATAGCTAATTAAATCCTTAAAATTTGAATAGTTTAGAGCTCAAATAATGCTTGTATATGCATGTGTAGCAATAAGGGAACCTATGTGAAGATTGAAATTTAAAACATCACTTTGGTATTTTTCCTTAGGCAGTGAAATGATATTTTGAGTAATACAAACCTACACACACATTGATATTTGGCATTGCATTGAGGAAATTTTTTCTCTTATACCTACCCTCGGCTAGACATGGAGGTATATAATATTGGTTTTTGGGTTTATTCTGTAAGTAGTTAATTTCACAGAGGAAGACTAAAATCTTCTTAATGTCATGTGTCAAGTGTGAAAGCATATGAATCACTTGCTGAAGGCACCATTTTGTATTCATCCAAAAACTGGTTTGTTCTTTTTTTTATGTTTCTTGCATATGTTTTTTTAGGCTCTAGAGATGTAGCTCGGCTCTTTCCTTTGCACTTTTCATCTATTTTGATGATTACAGTAGATTGTCCTCATAATTTTTCATGTAGATCTGTTTGTAACCTTATTTTCTACCAATCAATTTGTAAACCACTCACATATTAAGGACCATTTCACTAACTTGTAGTCATCCATTACTTCATATGTTGCAAGTTGTGTCTGTGTGCCAATAAATCCCGATGATTGCGAGAACTTTAATCCTACAAGTGTACCCAATCTTTCTCAAGTAAAAGTCTTACCTTATTTTATAGTACTTTAAATGGTTAATTGAAGGTGCTTCTTTAGATCTGAGATAGTTGAACCCTGAATTAAAATATGGTATTAGATGGGCAATATAATGATAAAATTGAGGTCCATTGAACACAAATTACGAACATAATTTACTGGACTATGAATAGTGTTACAATTATAATTATTTCTCCTTTACCTACCTCTGTATTAATGAAAAAGATAGATCCATATAAATCTATCCATGAAAGTGTTGAAATATGCAGTATCTGTAGGACTCCGGAAACTATCAAACATATTCTTTTTGAATGTTTTTATGCTCAAGAATTTTGGTACTTATTCTGCCATAAGTTGAAGGTCTGGAATAGCAATGGTAAAATTAATTGGCATGATATTTTGTTTTGTAATTTCAAGCTCAAGTTTGATTGTAAGCTATTTTGGTATTTCTTATCCAATGAGATCATGTGGCATTTGTGGAAGGCGAGAAATGATGATAAATTTAAGGGTATCAAGAGGGTACTTACTGAGTCTTGCAAGAGACTCACTTTCTACTTTGTTGCTCTGCAGGTTTCAACTCTTGTGGAGATCTCAATGGAGAATTTCTTGAAGTCAATAACTGAAGGTGTTGCTAACAATACCAGAGAGGATTTGAGAAGTGGACCCGCCTATAGGTTGAGCTTGGAAGAGACCGTGTTGTTCCAGCAGACATTTGATGAGCTCCAGAGAGCAATTGATGAAGTTGCAAGCCCAAAAAGACAGTGCACCCCCCAGCAAGTGGACCCCCAAGGAGAAACAATGGCGAACCTTGATATTGAAGAAGTCAACAATGAGAAGAATGTAATCAACACTATGTATTGTTTACGCTAATTTGAATAGCAGCAACCTGTGGTGTTGTTAACAACAATTTGTATTATCTATGCTGGTTTTGAAAACAACTAGTGCTTTTTGGTTTCTTTCTTGCTGTGTAAAGTACTAATACGGTATATTTCCTATTATGGAAATGCTTTGATGTTGTACTGATCCTAATGTCGAATAGGCATTTTCATGATATGTAATGGACCTTAAACTATTTTCAATACAAAAAAAAAATATAGCAAATATTGCAAGTTCATTACATGTCTCATGTATGTGTTAGTATTTTTATTCTGTTTAAGTTGTTCAAGAGCTTGATTAGGTCAAGAATATGTTCTACAAGCTCTATTCTCTTGACACTGGTCAGCATTTTCCCTACACATTTTCTCTTCAATCCAGACGTTTCTTAACTCCTTCCCTTGTTAGCCCTTGGTTGTTCTCAAGTGTAATATTTTTCTATGCATCTTGCAGTTTGTATGTATGATCAGTCATCTCTTATGAAGCATGGATAACCTTTCATGGAATTGTTGTTGTAATTAGACAATTGCCATTGTGAGAATAATCATTTAATTTGTATGGAAGTAAGTCTTTTTCATATTATTTGACTTGGTATTGTAAACTTGTCTTTGTAGGATTCTCTTGGGGGGAATAGCAGAACTGTGATGATAGGTAGAGTTGTACAACACCATAAATCATTTGGAATTATCAATATATTGCTTACAGAATACTTTGTGCAAGTAAAATGGAATGTGCAATGACAATTGGTCTCAAATTCAAATCTAAATATAAGTACATTATACACAAGAAGATGGAGAATATGAACTACAGAATGGTGAAGGGCATTTGAGCCAAGCTCAGCAAGATGATTCTCTGAAAAATTTCAATAATAGTGACAAGGAAGATTGCATGAATGTCTTCAAGAAGAATCTAATGAATTCAAAGAAAAATCGGGTGTTTGACAAAGGAAAGTATGGGCCTTTCTTTTGGGTGGCCTTGAGCCATCATTTATCGAAATGAAATCTGATCTTGTTGCCAAAGGAATACAGAGGATTAAGGGTTGCCAGTGTATGGACGACTCTTGACAATCCTCTCAAAAATTTATATTCCATGCATAGTAGTTTAGGAAATAAAAGGAACAGGAATTGCCAATACATGGACAATCCTAATATTCCTTCTTTTAAAATAAATCTTTCCATGTACAGTAGTATAGGGTCATGTTCATCTCCATTTCCATTCATTCCATCTTGCTCACTGGTCCATCACTTTGAGTTTGGTCTGCTCACCTAGAAATATGGATCCTTGCAATGATCTCACAATCATTCATCCCCAAACGGAGCCACTATTAGAACTGTAAAATTTTGAAAATATCATGGCTGCACATACTCATTAGTTCCCAAAAATTCCCATACCATAAGCACAAGAATCCTCTCTTCATAACATTTTTGCCTATATTTTGTCATGTGATCCCATAGAATTCATCTAACCCTGAGTATTTCAATGTATAATTCATATCGGCAAGAGATGGTGAGGGTCTCCCCGATCCATAAAGCGTTTTATATTAATGTATATTTTTTGCAGTCTATCGGCAAGAGTTCAGGAATGTCATACTGATATGATTTCATCTGAAGACACATATCGGTAGGACGCAGTTCATTGTCTCAACAACCAAAGGATCCTATCGGCGAGAAAATCTTCATCGCTATAAGTCATAATGAGCACATGTGTATTATACCGATGAAGCACAAAATGATTGTCAGCGAGACCTAAGTCATCGGTGTAAGTCATAACGGGCTTATTTGTGTCTTACCGATCATGGTGCAATTCTGGAGCATCAAAAAAGGAATCTGCAATAGTCTCAATAAGTTTCCCAGAAAAGTGGGTCTCGTCAATAGTATAGTACCATTGGGGTGAGTTCAAGGAAGTCTTACTGACCCATCATATCGCTATAGCAGAATTATATCGGTAATAGGACTTGGCGATATTCATTGTCTTGCCGATAAGAAGATTCATCGGCGAGATTGGCATCATCAAAGAGAGATATGGAAGTCAAACCGAATATAGCTTTATCGGTAGGAGAAACATTTTGTTTTGGCGATCAGAATTGCCGAATGAAGGTTCTTGGCAAGATACAAGTAGTCGAAGGAAAGTCCTGGCGACCCCCAAAGTCACAATGATAAGTTATCATTGGTGAGAACCGTAGCAATACACTTAAGACCGAAGGAATAATTCTCGGGGCGACTCAGAATGTCGGTATGACTGCATGACACCATAGTGACATATGATCTATTGGCTATCGGTGAGACTCAGAACATCGATGAGACTGTGTGACACCAAAGCGATATGTAATATTGACTGTCAAAAAGACTCAAGCGTCAGCGAAACTACATGACATCTCAGCGGGTGTCTAATAAAGATGGAAAATGACCGAATA
Organism: Sequoia sempervirens; assembly: GCA_007258455.2. Lineage (NCBI taxonomy): Eukaryota > Viridiplantae > Streptophyta > Pinopsida > Cupressales > Cupressaceae > Sequoia > Sequoia sempervirens. The sequence continues at coordinate 5,067 of VDFB02025299.1, forward strand.
AAATAATTGCCCAAGATTTGAATACGAAGGGACGTGACTTGATTGATCTCTCACCGATGGTACATTTCAACGAATATTTAAAAAAAAAAATTGCATTGTTTCGTCAAAATTTCAACGAACACAATTGACGAATCACCGAAAAGGTCTAACGAAGTTGCTATAGCTGCGATGAAGGCTTCGCCGTAACTCCTTGTCCATTTCATCGCAATTTCAACGAAGTCTACCGACGACACAAAAAAGGTCCGACGAAGTTGCTTAACTACGACAAAGGCTTCATCATAACTCCTTGCCCATTTCGTCGCAATTTCGACGAATGCCACTGACGAATCACATAAAAGGTCCGACGAAGTTGCTTAGTTGCGACTCATTGTAAATACTTTCCCATTTCGTTGAAATGGCGACGAACTTCTGGTGTTCTTTCGACGCTTTAGAAGAGCCATTGTAATTGCATTTTGGTTGTAATTCATCGGTGGATACACGAAGTTTTCGTCAATATTCCAATGAACATTCGAGTCATTTTATGATGCCGACGACCGACGAATCTGCGTTGTTATTTCAAGACGTTTAATTCGTTGTCAGAATTGCGACGAAAAAACAGCGATGAAAATGTTTTCGTCATTTCGTCGATTTTCCGACAAAGATTTGTCGAACGACTGACAAACGTCTGTCAAAAAATGGTGTCAAATTCAGTAGTGTTGGTCTCCTGGTTTCAACCCAATGAAAGACAATTTCAAGTTTCCTATATGGGTTTGCTTGCTAGGGCTGCCTTTGGAGTATTAGCATGAAAATATTTTTATGAGTACTACTAATTCTTTTGGGCAATACTCCACTACTAATAAGATCACCATATTTAAGAAGTCTTTGTTGTTCACTAGATTATGTGTGTTTGTGGAGAATAACCTAGTGCTCCCCACTCAAATTGCCTTCAAATTTTGGAAAGAGGGTGTAGCAAATCAAATATGAAGACTTTTTGATTATGTATCATTTTTGTGATAAAGTGGGTTATGCCTCCACTACTTGCTTGAGTAATAAGAAACAACACTATGTTTGGAAGAAAAAGGAAAAAATGGCATCTTCTATGGAGTACACTAGTCCCTTTGAGGAGTTTCAAAATAAAGTTTTTAAAGGGAATTCCTCGATGTTGGAATCCACTTTTAAAACTTCAGGGTTGGAACCTATTGGATCTATCAGTGGCCTTATGTTTTCTCCCTGTACCAAAAAGCAAGGTTTGAGAAGAACAACCCTTATACTACGATAAATAAAAAATCTTCGGAACAATTTTTTAAACCACCATGAGTTGGTTTTTGGGTGTATCAAGTTTTGTAATGCTTTGTATTCTGTAGTCTCTTAGTTGTTCTACTTGGTTGTGCTTTGATGTCTGGTTGTGCTTAATGCTCTATCTTTCTCCTTATACAAGGGTTAAATCCCTTTGGAAACCTTGCTTACCTAATAAAAAACAATGTAGTGAGAAAGAGAGATAGTATGTCATTGAAATTTGCATTCTCAAAAAATTCACTATTTTTGCATAATATTGTAGCAAACTTTGATACTACTTTACAACCATAATTATTTGATAGCATCAATCTATTTTGATGTTTACTTAAAAACAATGTAAAAAGTAGGAAGGTCAACTACAATGTTAAATTCTCACATGTAAGAGTAATGTACAAGTTAAGATAGTAAACATCACAATGAGAAAGTATGGGAATAAAACAACTACTACATGCCTCTAAAAAGCTACGTACTTGTGTGATCAATTCACTTCTGTATAAAGGAACTTATCATTATAGCAGCTCAAAACACTCTTGTATTTTAATTTTCACATGTTGAAAATTTTGTCCATCATTATAGAATGAATTTGTGAACATAGAAATAATCTAGAAGTGCTAAAACGGGAGCAGGAGTCATTAAGAACCATTCAACTTCACCAACAGATCAAAAGTCCATTGACACAATTTGATATATTAAACCTCATATCGAAAAATAATTATTAATTAATTAATTTTCTAACTCAATGGCTTAACTTAGAATTAATTCAACATTACCAATTTAGTAAATTTACCTTACACTCCGCAAGGAAAATAGCTCTGATAATGGACACACACAAAGATATTGTCACATCCCCGTCAAAAGGAAAGAAGATAGAAGACCAAGGAGACAGCTCGTAGTGAAGGAGCATGGTGTAAGGAAAGTAAGGGAAGCGTCTCTCCCATTAAGAGAACATGGGAACCCTCCCCATCAATAAGGAAAACTGCAAATTGTTGATAAAGGCACGTACTACAGTCATCAAATACACCCCCTCCCAACGACTTCAATACAAATCGAGTGCATTAAATTAGTAATAACGGAGGAATAGTGTGGGGCAAGGAAAAGGATAGCCATTCCACCCATTGCCGATCAGAGGACAAACTGGCATGCAAAGCCAAATATGCACGAAATGGATTTTTTTAAAGGCTCTAGAACTTTCAAGCAAATGCAATTGGCGGGTGTAAAATCCACGTTCCACAACAATAGCCAGCATTCTCCTTGCCTACGCCAGGAGGAAAGTCTTGAATAGGCTATGATCATCCATCAAATTCAAGGAATAAGGAAACACATGTGAGAAAAGATGAAGGAATGTAGATACCTTAAAGGGAGGTGATGTAAAACCTTTTTGATGAAATCCATAGCCCAGAATGGGGAAGTGTGATGCCATCTCAATGAATGCAATGATTGCAGCATATGCACAGAATGGGTTTGTTGGAAAGGTGTTGCAAACTTTTAAGCAGATGCAGTTGGTAGTTGCAAAGCCAAATTCCATAACCGTTGCCAATATCATCCCCGCCCACATTGAATGGGAGCTTTTGGAATGGACTGTGGACATCCACGAAGGCATAAAGGTTAGAGGAATTTTACATGCACTATTTTGGAGGAAAAGAAAAGAGATGGAGATCATCTGAGAGTTGGGTGGGGATAGATTCGAGCCACGTTTGGGAGTGTAGCGTGTCTGATAGGGGCATTTCGAGGAGTGATTCATTGTCCAAAAAGGATGGTGCTGCAATGGAAATTCACCATTCCCATATGTTATTGTTGAGGAGCAAACAAGATTTGTACATGTATTCATTCACCTGGGAGCCCTTCTATGATTCTAGAAGATCTTTTTGCAGCAAGCTTGTCATATGTTGTGACTGGAGCGAGAATGGTGTGATTTGATGGAAAAGAGGTAGAATTTGCCACTCATGTTTCCTTCTTTGAATTGTTGAAACAAAAAGATCCATCTAAATAAAATATATTCATTGCTCATTGAATCTAAGAGGAGGGTTATTTGGGTAGGTTGGTGTCTATTGGCAAGGTAAAACAGGGTTGTGGTTGAATCCATTTAAAAGCATTAACAAGTATTATTAATCACATTTTATGATGCGAGTGGCTCCCACGAGCCTGTAAACTAAGAGCTTCTGGGGTCTCTGTTTTATGCACTCATATAATTAATCAACACTTTTCTACTAATCTGGTTAATGTTGCATAATTACTAGATGAATTTGTAACAACTATGAAGTTCCTCGATCAAAACCCAATATTGACTTCCATAAAGGAGATTATAGCTTCCTCCATATTTCCTCTGTTGGGCTACATATATCTATCATTGCAACAAACCACCCTTTGAAACTAGGAGTTATTGCTTGACGCCTTAGAGCCCAAGGAAGTAACTTTGTAAACTAGACTAATATTTGAATAAATTTGTGTTTGAACTTTGAGGGAAATAAGATGGCAAAGAGTTCTAGGTCAAATCTTTAGTTGTAAGATAATATTATAATATAAAATGAGAATAAGAAATAATTAATATGAGCCTTGGTTCATGGTTTCATAATAATGTAAGCAATGTTGACTTCCTTTAGTGGCATTACATATACACTTTACTAAACATATTTTCAATGTTGCAACTCAATACCTTTATTAACATGTTGATATTACAGGGTAAAGGCTTTATATGACTACATGACAACTAACGACCTTATAAATATGATAACCTTGTTATGGGAATTATCATGCAAATGAAGGATTTTATAGCTTAATTCATGGCGGATGATCTTCTAAATTGAACAATATTTTGAAGTACCTGTGTTCAATTTTGGTAGAGTATCCATGTAAAATTTGTATATTGATGAAAGTATTGCTAGCTTGATATTTCAAGGTGAATTAGGACTATTATAAGGTCCTATTAGGCTTGAAGAGTGCTAATTGGTAAGTATGAGGGATAGATGTTCTTACTCGCTAGAAAATTATCATTATGAATCTAACAATTTAGGTCATATTTAATATAAGAACATTGTGATTGCATCATAAGGAAACTAAAATTACCTATAAAGAATATTAAGAGATTAAGAATATATTGTTATTGGATGTATACCCTAGATGTTGATCCAATGAATTTAGTGTTACCAATAGTCTAGAGTCAGCTTGCATATTGACTCTACTTGGCGAAAATTTATAACTATTGTGTTATGTCTTTCGAAGTTGTAATAATATTGTATGGCCTTATAAAGGCATGGCATTCTAATTTTTAATATGATCATGATGATTGACCATATTAGTATAATATCATAATGTGAATAGGCCTTAAGTGTTGATCCCCCTTATTACTAGGAAATTTATCCTAATGGTTATATTTATTCTAATGGGCTATTCTCATACATGAAAGTTAAGGGATTTCTCATTACTATAATATAGTAGTTCAAGATATCAAGAACCAATATACTTGTGATGTATAAGAATACCAAATCATGTTGTATGTTATCTCATTCTAATCCTCAATAAAATCCTATATTATAAATGTTAACATTAGGATACCAAACATTGCAAGGTATCCTTGATAGGTAATTGCAAGGGTTATGGGATGCTCACATTGAGTTAGGAATTAACATTAGTGGGAAGTCAATTGGAGAGCTTGGAAGTTCCTTAGTATAAGTTTACTATATTGTGAGCTTAGTTAAATGCTTTTGTACCTACTATTAAGCATTAATAATAGAAAAAGAACCTTAATAAAAACTTGGTTATGAGAACTTATGTATAGATCCTTTGAGAGATCTCGTGAGGAGAACTACATGTGAATTTGATCTATTTGGAAGTGGGTACGTAGGTGATCCTTGGGAAAAGGATGCCCTTATGAGCTCAAGTCTGTAGGGAGGATCTAGTGAGGATAACTCCCAGATTTGGGGTTTTTCCTAATTGGTTTGATCTTCTCTCTTTAGTAGGCTTTAGATGAAGCCAAAGATTTATTAAATGGTTATGGAATAACTAAGAAAAGCTTGATTAATTGTATTTAATACATAATGTGTTTTTGAAAGAAAGCTAAATGAAGGAATAGATTTGACTACTTGGTAGTAGTTACATGCTGAGTTGAGATCGCCTCATGTTGGTTCTAGGTGATTTCTTTTATGTGTTTTGAAATTAACCTCAGACTTATATGACTATGTATAGGATTCTAAATTGGTCAATTATGGTCTACTTCTTTTGAGTTAGGAATCCATCCTCCAGTTATAGTGCTAAGCATGAGTCAAGGAGCAATACTATGATGCTCAAGATTGAAACTAGTCAAGCAAAAACAGTATGATGCTCTAGATTGATAGTAGTCAAGGAGCAATACTATGATGCTCGAGATTGATAATAGTCAAGGAACAATACTATGATGCTCGAGATTGACAATAGTTTAGGAGCAATACTATGATGCTTGATATTGATAATAGTCAAGAAGCAATACTATGATGCTCGAGATTGACAGTAGTCAAGGAGCATTACTATGAGGCTTGATATTGGTAATATTCAAAGAGCATAATATGCTAGTGATGGATGTCCTTGGTTTCTTAGTCATCTAATAGACTGTAGGGAATAGAGTTTCTAATTAAGAATAGGTAGGTAATAGTTGGACCAACCTCATATTATATTTTTGGCCTATTTTGATGTGGAAAATGATATCTTAGATTATCAGGGATAGGTAATCCCTTGGGATCATGAAGTGATATGAACCTATGTGCAAGTGAGTTTGTTCATATACTAATGCCTCCCTATGTATTGGTGTTAATGGCCCAGGGTTGTGTACATTGATATATTGACCTGCCCTTGCTAGTGGCAACACCAAGTAGTATGAGATGCTTGATTGTTGTCATTACAGACTTATGTGATTGTGAATCAAGTAGTCGGTTGATGCATGCAATAGGTTGCATCCATTTCTACTTTACCTATTGTTCCTTATGTGAACATGTGATGTATTGTATGGATTGCCAAACTGGATATTTATGATGTGTGATTGAGCTAGTCCATGTTGTAATGTGATGTGTACATGATAGATCATCATCATTGTATTTGTAATATGCATATGATCCAAAAACTATTTTATTTGTGATGTGCATATGAATTAGTCACTATTGTACTTGTGATGTGTATGAGATAGTCACCTTATATATGTGTGTGTGTGTGTGCTCGAGACAGTAACTGTGTATATGTGGCATATATTAAAACTAGTCATTGGGTATTTATGATGTATGATGGAGCTAGTCATCATGTATATTTGATGTATGCTAGAGCTAGTCACTATATGTGACATATGTTGGAGCTAATCATAGCGTTTATGTGACATATGTTGGAGTTTTTTATAAAGGTTAAAACAATTTTTGAAGGGACCTGAAACCCTTTACAAACATGAACACGGCTACAGAAAAGACAGCCTGCAGCCAGCCAAAAACTAGCTCCAAAACAAGACTCTTCAAGATTTACATTTAGCATTTTTCTTGTGGGAGTGGAGAGTCATGTCAAAAGAAGGCCTAGAGATTTTAGCTTTCTTTCCCATTACAGTAATCCAACCTTCCTCCACTTGCATCACCTTGTCAAACTAGGCCAGCTCACTATTATCCTGAAGATGAATGCCTACCACCATAGTCTTAGAGATTTCATCATTATTCCTTTGCATAGACAAAGACTTATTTGAAGAGCCACCAGGCATGGAAGTCGTGGCACTATCACCAAGACTGGCCGCTTGAGACCTAGTGACATATGTTGGAGTTAGTCACTATGTATATGTGATATATTTTGGAGCTAGTCACCATGTATATGTGACATATGATGGAGCTAGTTTTTGTGTATATGTTACATTTGTTGGAGCTAGTCACTATGTATATGTGATGTATGTTGGAACCAATCACTATGTATAAGTGATGTGTATGAGTTAATCACCTTGTGTATATGTGATGCACACTCGATTCACTCCCTATGGGAATTGGGGGATTATGGAATGATATGACCCTTGTATAATTGTGTATGTTGCACACTACTTATTGGTAATGTTGGTATGGAACCAACACTTGATGGTGAGTTGATATAATTATATTATATTTGAGCTAAGTTGATAGGTGACACTTATGGTACATAGTCGTGATTTAAAGGTGAGATCAAAGATCTCATACATGTGGAGAGAATGAGCCCTCTCTAGCATTGGTGGGTGAAATACAAAGCCTCTGATTTCCTATGAAGGGATACATAGGCAGAGTCACCATGAACTCTTGAAGCTTAGGTATAGGTCTAAGAATTATCTTAATCATGGGAGCTTCTCATTCCTATGTGTAAGCATCTAAGTGGCGATGTCGAGTTGATGCCACCATGGTGAATGTAGAATTTTTTAAGTTAGCACTTCGAAGCTACATGGAAGATGCATACTCAATTGATTAAGTTTGGTATTTTATTTTGAATTGATTTAAGAAAAAGAAAAAAATTAGTAGCAATTGAGGGGTTGTTGTTACAGATATACCTCTTTGGTTTGGCACTTGATATATTATGATTATATTCAATTATGCTTCATATTATGCTTTTGTATAGTCGTTTTTCAATTAGAAAATATGGTTTATAACTTTATTCAACACTCTGCATTTTTGGATATGTACTCTATTTTTGCAAATGGAAAAAATAAGGAAAGAAGAAAATATTACAATTTTGTTATGTAAATTAGTATATAGTAGAGAAATTTATGAAAAACATGTTACTTCAATTGTCAATCAAGAAAATAAGGTATTGAGACTGTCAATTGCCCAATGTATTTGAGATTTTAAGCATCCATGGTTATTCCAAAATAGATTTTTGGAAACAAATGCCATAAATACTAGAGAAAGTTGGTGTTTCAAATCAAATATATCAGGCTATGTATTTTTTTCTACTCCCTTTCACATGTTTTTAATTATTCCCCAAGAATCAATTTTCAATTTCTAGATTTGTTAAGGGTAAAATAAGATAGGGAAGTTTGTTAATGTTCAAAGGCATTTTGAAAGAAGTTTCCCATCTAATTTTATTAGAGCTAGCTTGACCACTTAAATATATCAGAATGTTAAAAAGTATTTTACATGATTGACAAATATTTGCATGATTTTCTTTGTACTCAATCTTATTTGAGCTTACTTGACTAAATGTATGTAGCATAAAGCATATGTTCAAGCAAGTTAATGATGCCAATAAAAAAACAAATTTTCAAAGGGATTGACAATAGAAAATAATTTCTTTTGTGGTACTGCTACATTAACTTCTTTGTTTGCTTCAATCAAAACTCTTTCAAATTTAGGTATGATCATTAAGCCTATTGGAAATTTACCAACCTATGTCGCTAACTTGATAAATAAACAACATCCTGGAACTAATTTAGATAATCTTAGATAGTCCTCATTAGATAACATGGTATTTCTCTATTTCTTTTAACTCCCAATAATTTTTGCATATTTCTACAATTCCCTTCTAGTTTCAAGTCGCATACATGGTTTTCATTTGTGAAAATGGTTTCATTTTTGTTGGAAGTCATTTTTGAGGTGAAAGATGACAAATTGGGTAAAAGCATTGACATGTTGATAATGAACGCCAAAGGATTGCAAACTTGTTCAAGAAAGACAAACACTCGACGATTGTATATTTGTTGTCACTTGTGAAGATGGTTCTATATTTAAGCACAATGCATCTCCCTTTGAATAAATGCTCAAAGAAGATTTTAACATTAAAATTTAGGAAATTTGTAGTAAAAATTGGCTCACCACATCAATAAGATATTATGTTGCTTCAATTAATGTGCACCAAACATTTATTGATAATTTATTTTTCCTATTTATTTTATTTGGATATTAATGTAAAGTGTCTATTCTCCATTTCAAAAACAAATTTGAGTTCAACTGGCATTATCTCGTAGAATCTTGTGACATCACTTGAATGCTACTGCAAAAAATATACATAGCCAAGTCATAGATTAAGTGTCAATTATTGAGAAACATAACATGATTTTTAAAAGTAGACATATTTGTCTACAATACTCAAGATCTTATTTCTGTGATTTATTGTAATGACAAATAGAGATCATGTTGTTGAAGCAAGAGATAAATTGCAGATCATGACGAAGACCATAGTCATTAAATTCTTAGGCAGAAGAGGTTCATTTTGGCCTTCACGACCTTAACGAGAAGCTTTTTGCAATCAAAACAAGATGAGAGGGGTTAGCTTCTGGTTAGTTTACAAGACTCTTTTTTTTCTATATTAGAACTCTCTCTTTTCATGAAAATGTATCCGTGGATGTTGAAATTGTTACTGTAGGGGTGAGAAAATATGTAAAAGCGAAAAAAATAAATCAATTTTCATATTTCATTTTCTTGTTTATATTTCTTGTTTTTCGTCAAAATGTGGTTCAGATCACTACTGCACTTCAAGTGCAGTGATTTTTTTGGTAAAAAAATAATATTTTATTAAAATTTTAAATTAAAAAATTTGTAATAATCAGATTCATCTAAATTTTATAAGTTATGGTAGAAAATGAAATTAATTCATCAATAATATTATATAATTATTGATTACTTTAATGTCATATCATCAATTTTTAATCACTAACATTGATTTTATTTAAAATCTAATGGCTGAGTTGTATTACATAAGTTAAAATGTATTCACATAGCTTCAATTCCCATCAAGACTGAAATTGTATTTGGATCGTTGAAGATTTATAATCTAACAACTGAAGTTAAATTTTGTGGGTGAAAATATACTCATCCAATGCCCATAAGATCTAAAATAAAACATAAATCTAAAATCAATAGTGATGAAAAAGAATTTAAAATATTAAGGAATTATAAACACAAGCACTACACCTTAAACTAGTCAGTCATCACCATATAATTTGTTTAAAAAGAAAAGATTCACCAGAAAATGAAAGATTCGTCAAGATTTTTTATTTTTTTGGAGAGATTTCTTAAACTTATCACTGCTCAAGTGGTGGAAGAGCAATAATAAAATTTCTCATTCTCTTTCTAAATTTGAATTCATTCTATTTTTGGATGTCTGAAAAAATGTATTTATGGGTTTTCTAAAAGATACAATTGAAGTGGTGAAAGAGAAGAAATTTATTTCTCAATATCTTTGTAAAATATATTTATATATTATTTTAGTTTTTGATTATCGAAATTATATATATGTGATGAAAGAGAAGGAATATTATTTATCATTCTCCTCTCAAAATTGAATTCATTTTGTTTTTAATGTTTGAATTACATGTATCTTTGGGTTTGAAGAGGTGAAAGAGAAAGAAAGAAACTGTTCTCATCCTCTTGGGAAAATTCAATTTATTTTTCTTTCAAGTTTCTCAAACATATGCATTTATGAGTTTTCAATGTTCACAACGAGTAACCATTGAAGTGATGAAGAAGGAATACTATTTCTAAATCTTTCTGTAAACTCTAACTTTTTTATTTTTTGTGTTTGAAATACATACCTCTCTGGATTTTCTCAGAGACCCGCTGTTGAAGTAGTGAAACAAAAGGAGCATGGGCCCATGCCTGAACCAGGAGCCACTATTACATGATTGTTGTTTTATCTATGAGTTGTGTAGTATTTGTCTTGTGTAGGTGTTTGAAACACCTCTTTCTTCCTTCAATTTATATCTTAGTTATAGGGGGAAAAAATTCCCCTTCTTTACATTCATTAAATACTCTTTTAAATAGGTAAATAATAAAGAGATGCATTTCATTTATTTATCTATTTAAATTTGGAATTTGGATTAACATGTGTTATGTTTTTTTAATTCAATAATATTTGTACATATTATTTAAATTAAATTAAATTATTATGGCATTTCAAACATTCTCAATCTCATAGATATTCTATATGTAAAATGAAAATGATTATTTTGTATGAAAAATCAAAATAAAAGTTGAACTCGTGACTAGAAATTTATGGTTGAGAAAAATAACCTTCATATAGAAATATAAATTTGATCTTCTAAATCTCTTCAAATATAAAGAGGCTATGTCAATCATTCTAAGAAGTATCTAAGATGACTTTCTCCTTTGCATCAAAAAATCTAGAATCTCCTTTTTAAAATCATTAAACTAATTTTATAATTATTTAGTACTCTTATGAAAGAAGACAAACAAAATTTAAATTATCTTTTTCCAAAATTAAAAAGTATTAAATCTCAACTAGGGTTGCAGTTGCCACTTCATAAAAGTGTAACAACCACCCCTCAGATGCTACTATTTTTTTCATAAATTAATTCAAAACAAATACCAAACTGAATTGATTGAGCATCTTCCTTGTAGCTTAGAAGTGCTAACTTCAAAACTTCTCCATTCATCATGGTGGCTTCAACTTGACTTCACCACTTATATTGTTATATGTATAGGAGTGGTAAGCTCCCAAGGTTAAGTTTATTCCTAGACCTAGACCTAAGCCTCGAGGGTTCATTCTTGATGACCCTACCTACGTATCCCTTCATAGGAAATTAGAGGATTTGTAGTTCGCCTACCACTATTAGAGGGATTTCATTCTCTCCTCTTGTATGAGATCTATGATCTCACCTTTAAACCATAACTATTCATTAAACTTAGTCCAATCATTATATAACAATAACTATTTACCATCTAATGTTGGTTCCATACCAAACATTATCAATCTATAGTGTACAAATATATACAAATACATAGGGGTCATATTATTCCATAATTCCCTAATTCCCCTAGTGAGTGACTCGAGCATACATCACATATACACAAGGTGACCAACTCATACACATCACATATAGATAGAGACTAGCTCCAACAAATGTCACACATATACAATGACTAGATCTAGTATACGTCACATATAAACAATGACTAGGTCCATCATACATCATAAATAGCCAATGACTAGCTTCAACATGTCACATATACATAGTGATTGTCTCGAGCATACATTATAAATACCTAGTGACTAGCTCTAACATACGTCACATATACACAGTGACTATCTTGAGCATACATCACATATATATAAGGAGACTAGCTCATACACATCACAAGTACATTAGTAATAGGCTCATATGTACATCACATCACAACAATGACTAGCTTGAGAATACATCACATATATCCAATGTGATAATCCACACAATGCATCACATGTTCACATAAGGAACAACAGGTAAATTGGAAATGGATGCAACCTATTGCATGCATCAACTCACTACCTGATTCACAATCACATAATCTTGCTATGACAACAACCAAGAACCCATACTACTCGATGTCATTACAAGCAAGGGCACCAATATAACAATGAGCACTACCCTAGTCCATTTACACAAGTGCTTAGGGAGGCATTAATGTATAAACACACTCAATTATATATAGGTTCATATCTCTTCATGATCCAAAGGGGCTACCTACCCTTGATAATCCAAGACACTATTTTCCACATCAAGATAGGCTAAAATATAATATTAGACATGTCCAACTATTACCTACCTATTATTCATTAGAAACTCTCTTCTTTGTAGTCCATCAGAAAACTAAGCAAACAAGGCGGTCCATTTATTTTTTGTGTTTGAAATACATGAAGTAGTATGGCTAACAGTCCACTAACATAGTATGCTCCTTGACTCGTATCAATCTCGAGCATGATAAGCTTATCTCTAAGTGGGACATAGGATTTTCCATCAGTGATCACCTAGGATGGATAGGAATAGCCTACTTGTTAGAGGATTACCACCTCGACCTATGCCCTTGTAGGGTCTTACTCCATCTATTATCATAAAATTTAGCACCTGCACCTAAATTAGCACTATAACTAGAAGAGAGATTCCTAATTACGAATAAGTAGATCACAATCAACTGATTTACGAGCCTATACATAGCCATATAAGTTTGAGGTTGATTTTTTCAACACATAAAAGAAATCACCTAGAACCCACACAAGATGAGACCAACTCAACATGTAACCACTACCAAGTAGTCCAATCCATTACCTTCATTCAAATTACTATTCAAAAACACATTATGTATTAAATACAAGTTATTAGGTTTTCTTAACTCTTTCATTATAACCATCTAATACCCATTAAAGCATCATCAGAAGCCTATTGAAGAGAGAAGGTCAAACCAATTGGAAACAACCCAAAAATATAAGAGTTATCCCCCCTAGACCCTTTCCCCTATGGACTTGAAGTCACAGGGACATCATTTTCCCAAGGACCACCTACATACCCACTTCCAAACAAATCAAACTCACACATAGTTCTCCTTACCAAGTTTCTCTCAAAGGATGCCTACACACATGTTTCATTAACTATTATATCCTACTCCAACAAGGTTCCTTTAAATGATTCCCAATAGTTAAAGTTCTGAATTTGACAAGTAGGAATTCCAACACCATTCCCAATTTAGCAAGCCTAAACTATAACGCTTCCATCCAAGTATGTCAAGATCTCAAAAAAAAAACTCACCTCAATTATTACTCATTTCAATGTGATTATCGTAATGCCTTTCTAATGTTCAATAAACTTGATGTTCATGAGTGGACACACAATTTAGAGGATAGGTTCCTAACTGAATAGTTCATCAAACCCTCACAAAGGCTTCACTAAATTATCAACCAAGGCTTGTAAGCTTTTGACAGTGCTAGAACTATATGTGCATTCAAGGATCCTAAGTACGCCCTATATCAATGAAACATAGGTGGTCACACATGTAATGAAAACTATAACGATTGAAAAGGAAAATAAACTATCAAATTGCAAATCTAGGGAAATAACATGAATCTATTGTGTATGCTACGGGTACCTTCTACTTAACACTATAATTGCTAACTATTGAATCTAAACTTACAACTAACACTACTGACTCCTGACTCCTAACTTCTCCAAAGACTAACTCAACATAATATTATAGAATGTAATTCATGCTACAGTACATCATTAATGAAATTCACATACATATAAGTGAGAATTCAGATAAGTGGATACAACAATATAACATTTAATCTAATGCAGAAAAAAATGGATTGGTAGTACCTCGAGTGGCCTTTTCTCAAGTTTCTATGCTCACAGGAGATATCGAATACACAATACTAATCAAAAAATCATGAAAACAACTAAATTCCTTTATTTCATAAGAACTAAACTAATTACAATTTGACAAGCGTCTTTAGGAAAATTTCCCATTCAAAGATACATATCCATTACAACTGAAACAAAGAAAAATGGTGGTGTTTGAATGGAATGATGGAAAATGGGGTGAATGAATTGATGTTGTTGTAATGTATGATTCACCTATTTTTCTTTTAATTTCATTAGGAAAAGAGATCTCCCAAAGGTAGGATTGACTTTCAACCTTTAGGTGAGTCAACCCTATTAGGGGATCTATTGTTCCCTTATGACAGAAAATGACAAATATGACTGAAATGCACTTTTAGGAGATGAAAATAAAATGACTAATGAACTCAATTATGCAATGTAAAACTTGAAATGCTAATTTAAAGGATAGCACAAATAGAAACAACAAGCTACAGGAAAATTCGAGAAGGAAAAACTAATGTGCACTTATCACCAAAAGTGGTTGTTGAGTTTCCTGCTAGGATAGATTCACCCTAGGGTGAATGGGTCTCTACACAAGGTTTCAAATTTTGATTTCACAATCCTTTGATCCTGGATCTGCACTCCTGATTCCTCTAGATTCCATTGTTAGAAAGTCGAAAATAAATTTGCAAACGAGTTTTTGTGGCTTGGCAACTTTGATGACAACTTTGAAAACTTTGCAAATTTGCACTTTTGATCAATCTTCAATCCTTCTTCACCTGCAAATTTGCAAACACAAAGAGAGGGAAAAATTGTTTGTTTTTGGTGAATATGGGTTTTCCTTGGTAAAACCTCGATTTGGTAATTAAACCTTGATGATGAAAGATAATGAGAAATGACAAGGATTGATGAATGAACAATGTTATGTCACAACTCACCAAACCCTTAATGGCTACCCTTAGAGGACTCAAGTCCAACACATCACTATAAGGATTGGATCTTACATGAATTGGATTGAATGATAGCTTGATTTGATGTTTGAATGCTTGAAACCTACATCACAATGTTAGCTCCAAAACATAATATGAACAACATAACTTTGACAGGATGATATGATCTTGATTTTTGTTGTAGATGCTTGATAAATCTTCTCTTCAATGCCTTGATGATAATATTTTCTCTAGAAATTCTCACATAAAGTGTGTTAGGAATGAATTGGTAAAATAACTATGTATTTATAAGTGTTTATCTAATTTCCCAAAACTTAAATTCCATAAGCTGCCATTTGAAACTTGAATTTGAATTATTAAAATGCCACCAAAAACATATTAAAAATTGGATCTTGGCACTTAATGAGGACCCATTCGCCCTTGGGTGAATGGGTCCTAGGACCTAAATCTAGGACACAATTTCTAAGGTGTTTAAAATAATGTTAACATTTGTTTAATGTTTGTTTCCCTTTCAAAAAATGGGAATAAAGCTTAGGAATGCATAATTTAGACAATTAAAAGCTTAATTAAGTCCAATTAATTAAAGGGATGCAAACATAGTGTGAAAATTTAAAGTACATTTTCCTGCACTACATTTAGCCCCCACTTTAGTGAGATTATAGCCCTACGATCAAACTCACACTAAAGTAGATAAATAAGTCAAGAGAGGTCTAATTGTACAACTGTTAGAAAGATGAGATGACAAGGATCAAGGAGGATGATCAAGCCCCCGGGAGGAAAGGTCCCATGGAAAACCAACAAAGGTACAAAGATACATGTGAATGTAGTAGCAACACAAGATACAACATCAAAATTAACGCAAAGAAAACAATGAGCTAGCAAGTTATGTTATGGCAAGACCATAAAACATGCTCTCATGGAACCACAGACAAGTAAGTTGTGTTATGCAAAGTCGCCATAAGAAACATGCTTACAAGTATAGTTTGATATACACTCGATGAGTCTAAAGAAGTTAGAAACACACACTAGATCTACAAGGTGTGAACCCACAAAACAAGTGGCGATGGGAAAATCATAACAAAATTTATACTCCCTAATAACTTTGATAAGGTGCCACATACGGAAATCACAAGGCTAGAAAGTTGTATTATGCTAGGCACTCATGAAACAAGGGCACCACCAAGCAAGTTGTGTTATCCTTAGTGGCCAAAGTTTTTGGTTTAAGATAGTCAAAGGGGATTTTCTTAGTTCATGAAAGGTCTCACTTTAGGGAACATCACACTTGATATCACCATCAAGAGAGGACTAGTCGAGAGATAAAAGATTCGCACCTTAGGGAATACAAGCCATAGCATTACCACTAAGAGGAATGTCATGTGCCAAGAAAGGTCACCCGCTTGAAGGACATCAATCCCAATGTTACCAACAAGAAGACACATCACATGAAGTAAGAATACCACACTTTGAACAAGAGGTCATGACATCAAGAAAGCAACAAGTGGGAGGCATAATGCCCCCCACTTTAAAGAAATAGCTAAACACCATGTTGTGAGCAATTACTTTAAAGTAGAATACGATAAAATCCAATAGATGAAAGAGACATGAGAGCTTATTTGGAAATCCCTATTCCAATGATATGTTTCCAAATAAAGCTACGTCATGAAAAAGGAGGTTTCCACCCATATGCAATCCTGAGATAACATATAAGGGATCTATGGATTTGGGGTTAGCGTATGTCTTTGCTACAATTTTATAATTGAGCTCAAAATCATAATCATTCCCCAAATAACTCATCAACAATGAGCAAAAAGGAAGAATGAGACATTGAGAGTGAAAACAAAGGAGAAGCCTTTTCAGTCAACACGGAAGAGACCTAAATGTCTCAACGCTTTGCATCATCCCCAAAAAGAAAACACTTGAGACAAATAAAAAAGACAATGGTTACGACAAATAGAAGAATGAAGAATCAAATAGAAGAATGTCACAACATATTCACCTCCCTTGTATCCTTGCATCAACGGAGTGACAAGGGTCATCCAAAATAGACTCACAAACATAAAGACATGCCAAGCAGCACAATACAAGGGATCACATTATGTACATGCAATCTCGCAAAGAACATTGAAAGAAGACAAAAAGCTAGTATGACATACAAGCTAACTTAAAGTAATTCGTCTACATCCCAATCTTGTTCATCATATGCAGAAGGAAGATGACTAGCCAAAGGGGAAACAACAAGTGTCGTACTAGGAAAAGGCTATCTAACCCCTTGCACCCAAAATATAGGACAAGGATGAGCCGAGATAGGTGATGAGAATGTGCTCCTTGAAATATAGAAAAGTTTTTCATTAAAATGTAATACATGTAATAGTGAGTATGCTATGGTTCTACAACTATCACGTGGCAAGGAGCAAAATGTGTGCATGTTAGCCAATTATAATATCAACTAGATCTTTGACAATATTAAATTTTTCAAATATATTATTTAAAGTGTGACACTCATCAGTAAGATTCCCAAGTGATATTTTGTACTATTTTCTTTCTTATTTTCTCAAATTGGTGGTAGTGTAATAAGTCTTTGGTCAAGAAGCGCCTGTAAGGCTTGTTCGTTCTTGGTTATAGTATGGAGAAATAGTAGCTTCTTGAGTTTATAGGGTTTGGGTTTTTTATTTGATTGGGTAACTTATTGAGGTGGGTGTTTTAAGGTTACTTGATCATTCTCACGAGACCTTAATTGGTGATGTGAAACAATCTTGTGAAAGAGAATACCTTTCCCATGAGGAGTGGTAGTGGGAGGAGGATATCCTTGATATCCTAGTCCCTTTGTGTCTTATGATCCTTGTTGTTCTAACCATTGACGGATTCCATGTTCATTAGTTATGTCACATCCTTTTTTGCTTAATATTTTGAAGCCTTGACCATGAATCTCTTCTAGATTGATGGGTGTATTAGTAACTCAATTAGCATAAGATAGAAGAGTGTCACTATTATCCTTGTCAACAAGTTCTTTCATGATTGATTGTTGAGCTTTTTTTTGTTTCAATTTTAGGATACAAAAGGTTGAACATATCAAGTGATGGGATGATAGGAGGTGTTGGATGTTGCATGGACAGATAGAAGGATGCATTGTTCTCAAGGTTGTGTAGGGAGTCTTGTATGAATTGTTGCATGTTATCTTCATCTTGGCCCAAGATGTCTACCTCATAGGGAAATTCATTAGAAGGTGAAGCTTCATGAATGTTGTCAATTGCATTAGGATCATCTCCAAATATACAACTTGAAACATCAACCAAGTATCTTAAAGTCATCCATATGTTACCAAAACACATCTCCATAATGAAATTTAATGCAAAGTTTTAGATCTGAAATGATAATTAATTGATTGTAAAATGCAATAACCTGAAATAATGTCTTTTGAATGTAAATTTTATGTTTGAACTATGCACTTGTTTTGACCAATTAACTTGAATGCAAATTTCAGAAAATTGTAACTCCAAAAACTAAAATTGAGATATGAAAACAACAAGATGTAAAGCAGACAGAGACAAGTTAATGCTCAGAAATTCAAAAAATGACCTATATAAGGACAGATTCACCTAGGGAAAATGGTTCCTTGCACATGGGTTGAAAAAATTAAATTATAAGTTTTTGAGTTGATATTTAAGGTCTCTAATTTGGGTTTTAAATAGACACTTTCAATTATAGATTTCCAAAATATTATGATGAAATGCAAGTGCAATTTGATGACAAACAACAAGCAAAATGATAACTTTCTGATTGCAATTTTGTTTGAATTTTCTGATGGAAATGATTAAAAACACTACAATGCAGACTATAATATAAAATGGATGCAAATTGTATGCCAATTTTTGATTTTTTGAAGTTTTAAACAATACAAAATGTAACTTTTAAAACCCTAAATGGAATGCAAACTAATGCAATTTAAAAAACCCTAAATGAGATGCAATGCAAACTAATGCAAAATCTTAGATATAGGGTTTGAAGGATCTCCAAATCAGAAAGTTTATAATGCAAGATTGACGGGTTCACCAAAATGAAACAAAGAAAAATGGTGGTGTCTGAAATGGGATGATGAAAAATAGGGTAAATGAATGGATGTTGTAATGTATGAGTCGCCTATTTTTCTTTTAATCTCATTAGGAAATGAGATCTCCCAAAGGTAGGATTGACTTTCAACCTTTAGGTGGGTCATCCCTATTAGGGGATCTACTATGCCCTTACGACAAAAAATGAAAAATAACTGAAATGCACTTTTTGGAAGAGAAAATGAAATTTCTAATGAACTCAATTATGCAATGTAAAACTTGAAATATTGATTTAAAGGATATAACAAATAGAAACAACAAGCTACATGCAGATTTGAGAAGGAAAAATTGATGTGAACCTGTCACTAAAAGTGGTTGTTGAGTGTCCTGTTGGGATAGATTCACCATAGGGCGAATGGGTCTCTACACAGGGTTTCAAAATATGATTTTAGAGTCCTTTGATCCTAGATTTGCACTCTTGATTCCTCTAGATTCCACTATTGAAAATTTGGAAATAAATCTTGCAAATGATTTTTCGTGGCTTGAAAAATTTGATGACAACTTTGACTATGAAAAATTGCACTTTTGATCAATCTTCAATCCTTCTTCACCTACAAATCTGCAAACACAAAGAGAGGGAAAAATTGTTTTTTTTTTGGTGAATAGAGGTTTGCCTCGGTCAAACCCCAGTTTGATAATTAGACCTTGATAATGAAAGATAATGACAAATGACAAGGATTGATGAATGAACAATGTTATGTCACAACTCACCAAACCCTTAATGGCTACCCTTGGAGGACTGAAGTCCAACACATCTCTCTAAGGACTGGATCTTGCATTAATTGGCTTGAATGATTGCTTGATTTGATGCTTGAATGCTTGAAACCTACATCACAATGTTAGCTCCAAAACATAATATGAACACACATAACTTTGACATGATGATATGATCTTGATTTTTGTTTAAATGTTTGATAAATCTGCTCCTCAATGCTCTTGACAATAATATTTTCTCTAGGAATCTTGCATAAAGTGTGTTAGGTTTGAATTGATAAAATAACTATGTATTTATAGGCATTTATCTAATTTCCCAAAAATTAGATTCCATAAGCCAACATTTGAAAATTGAATTTGAATTATTAAAATACCACTAAAAACATATTTAAAATTGGTTCTTGGAACTTAAGGAGGACCCATTCATTGACCTAAATCTAGGACACACAATTTCTAAGGTGTTTAAAATAATGTTAGCATTTGTTTAATGTTGGTTTCCCTTTCAGAAAATGGGAATAATAAGGCTTTGGAATGCATAATTTAGGCAATTAGAAGCTTAATTAAGTCCAATTAGTTAAGTGGATGCAAACATAGTGTGAAAATGTAAAGTACATTTTCCTACACTACAACAACTAAATAATAGAAAACTAGTAGCAATGAAGTATTATCTATTAAAGCAATCAACAACTAGAATTAAAAACTAGATTTGCTCCTCAACCATCGATCCCAATATATAGGCACAGGAGGAGTTTTATTCACACAAGGACTAAAAATAGACCATAAATGCATATGCCCACTCTCCCTCATGAATAGGGAGAGGACTAGTCTGTGTAATTGATAAATAATTTAAAAAGATAGAAGAAGAGAATTCAAACTATAACTCTGCCTTAACGGTATGATAGAGGTGTGCTCTATGCAAACTGTCATGTCATTAAGCTTTTCTACTCAGAGTAGACTCCTTTTGTCATATTATTTGGTGCTAGTGATGACTCAAAATTGACCATTCAATGTTCATCTTCATTCCTTCCTGGAGTTGTCGTGTTTCAAGAATTTTGGCTTCTCCCCTGCAACTCGTTGCAGTCTTATGTTGCGGGCTATGAATCCAGTTGCTATGGGTTGTAGTTCCTCTTTAGCTACAAAAGGTTAGTTTCATCCTAAAGCATACACATCATATACAATCACGAATCAAACATAGAATCATACTAAATTTCATGAACATTCATATATCCACACACACAAATACCATCATATCATAATTATATTTCCACATACTAAAGTCGGGTTTAAGATGTATGAAAGATATATAAGATGTACAAGTCTTTAGGATTTTCTGTGAACTTAGCAGGTTGGAATGCTAAAAGACGTGAACTTAATGAAAGGAAACTAGCTATTATCTAAGCTTATCAGTCCCCCCAACTAAGCCTTTTACTTGTCCTCAAGCAACTTTCAAGGTTGGAGGTTGTACAATAGGGTTATTTCTCTGAGATCTACCACAATTTCACATTTAGCTTCCACCTTCTCCTGGATCATACCAACAATTATTTACCAAACCTATTGAGCCATCGGCCTATCCCCACGAAAAATCCTACGATTCCTTTCTAGCCAAATTTACCAAAGGATGAAGGTCGGACCAATGCACCACACAATCTAGAGGAAAGAGGCCTGAGAAGGAGGTCTTCCCAGACTGCCCCAGAACTCAACAAGGGAAGAAGCACGAACACAAGGATGTTTCCAAACACCCCACCAAAAATTCCAAAGCAACATATCAAAAGAACAACCTAAAAATAAGTGGGTTGAATCATTCTCACTACATTTGCACATTATACAAATAAAAGGGCCTTGGAATCCCCGCTTCTGAAGATTATCCCATCAAACTTCTATTCCAAGCCAAATTCCACATGAAGAAATTACACTTTGGCCAAGAGAACTTGTTCCACACATGTTTCCACTGAGGAACATCCACCCCACCAAACTTACGAATCAACAACTCCTAATACCCATTAGCCACAGTGAACGCACCCTTAGGATCTAGACTCCAAGCAAGAATATCCTTATCCTTAAGAGAGAAGCATTGTCTACCAACCAAAATATTTTGAAGCTCAACACAATCCTCCTCAAAACCAACAACAAGCCAATTGCAAGGATCTTTCCACCTAGTCACCTCCATCTGCTCACAGGGGTAGGAAGTCTTAAAATCAATCACCCTTGACCAACCAGTCTCCAAGAATTTATGGCAAAAATTCAGCAAATTAGGATACTAGCACAAAATAGGGGGAGAACCATCCCAAGAATCAAACCAAAAGAGAGCCTCAGCCCCTATTAGATATCTAGAACAATCCCTCCTTGATCAATGCAACCCCTTTCTTTAGTGTTCCCCAAATCACAAAACCTTTCCCCACCAAAGGATAATGGGTATTCGCCCCCTTCGGAATCCCCAGAAGATATTTATGAGATAAAATCCTGGCCCAAATATGATCTTGTTCCAAACACCACCTCCAATAAAGCTTAGCAGCCAATGCCAACTTGGTCAGAGTCTACTGCCACAATCCAAGACCCCCAAACTGCTTCGGACTACATACAATATCCCACTTCACAAGGCTCCACTTAGAGGAACACAAGTTACTTGTCCATAAGAATTGTCTAGATCCAAAGAGTCCAAATCCTTAACAAACCCAACTGGCACCACCTAGAGCATACATCTATAGATGGGAAGAGCTTGCACCACTGATTTAAGCAGCTAAACACACCCAACAAAGGATAAACATCTATGAATCCAATGATTAACCTCTACACAAAACTTGTCAAGAATATCCATCCAAGACTCCCTAGGAAGAATACCAGAAGAGATAGGAATACCAAGATAGGTTAAAGGAAGAGAGATAATATGAAACCTCAAGATACGAGCAATCCTTTGTTGAATGAGCCTCGGAGTATTGAAAAAGAAAATGGAAGATTTATCTTCATTAATCCTTTGACCAAAAGAAACTAGATAAGTATCCAAAGCCTTGTGCAAATTAATGGCTTCCTTGATCTTAGCCATACCCATCAAAGCAGTATCATCCACAAATTTAAGGTGAGACTGAGAAGGTAAACCATTTCCCCACACCCCTCCCTGAATAAGACCCAACTCCACATTGCACTTCAACACTCTCCCCAAACCTTCAACAGGGAGAATAAATTTATAAGGAGAGAGAGGATCCCCTTGATGAAGGCCTTCAGAAGCACCAAAAAGAGAAAGCTCACCATTTATTAGCACCAAAAAGGAAGTGGAAGTAACAAAAATCATAACCCACTGGACCCACTCCTTGGAAAAACCAAAGGCTATAAGAACTTTGCGCAAGAAGGACCAGTTAACTCTATCATAAGCCTTTTCCATATCCAACTTGATAAACATAGCCTTTTCGTTGGAGGACGTCATAGAGTGAATAGTTTCAGTAGCAATGACCACCCCATCTAGAATTTTCCGATATGTCACGAAACCACTCTGTTCCTTAGAGATAAGCCATCTAAGCCACCGCTTCAACCTTTCAACAATCAACTTGGAAATTATTTTATAAACCGCATTACAAAGGGGAATAGGTTGAAACTGACTTAGCTTATCCGCTTCCTCACATTTGGGAATGAGAGCAAGGAAGGTAGAGTTCAAAGCCCTCAACATTTTCTTATTCCTTTGAGACTCCTAAACCAACTCCAATAAGTCCAGCTTAATGATATCCCAAAATCCCTAAAAGAATTCAATCAGAAAGCCATCAGGGCTCAAGGATTTCCCTTTCTTCATCTAAAAGACCATATCCTCCAATTCTTCCAATGAAATATAGCCAAAAATGTGCTCATTCATCTCCCCAGTAACCAAGGAGGGGATACAAGATAAAACTTGGTTTTCTTCTGCTAAAACATCTTGAGAATCCTCTCTAAATAAGGAGGCAAAGAATTGTGAAGCTTCTTTGGATATATCCTACAAAGAAGATAAATGTTTTCCCCTGTCATTCACAAGAATAGGAATAGAATTACCATGTCTCCTGGCTTTCACCGTATTGAAGAAGAAAGCAGTGTTTTTTTCCCCCTCCCGCAACCACTCAACATGAGCCTTTTGTTTCCAATAAATCTCCTCTCGCAACTTGCACTCTTCCAGAGCTTTCAAAAGCCTCGCATCCTCCCTAAGTAAATCCTCTAAAAGACCCAACTCCTTTATCTCATGGGTAATAACATCCAAGTCAACTTGAGTAGCAATCTTAACATGAAAGATATTTCTAGAACATTGCCTATTCCACCGTTTGAGTTGATACTTCACATATTGCAGTAGTTTGGAAAAATAATACATAGTTGTGCCATGAGCAAGTCTCCCCATCTGCCACCATTCAGCCACATACTCCTGCAAAGAAGGATCCCTTAACCACATAAGTTGGAACTTGAAAGAAGGGGACCAAGCAACACGAGCCGAAGAAGCAGATAATTTAATAGGCCAGTGATCCAAGCCCCTCCAGTCAAGAATATTAGAACAAGTAGACCACGATCCTCTAATCCAGAAACAGGAAGCCAAGAAATAGTCAAGTCTCTCAACAATACAATTTTGCCCCAACCTCCTATTATTCCAAGTAAACTGACCATTACTAGGCTTGATGTCAACAAGATTCAAGGCAGAAATGTTGTCACAGAGATGGAAATTAGAGGGCTCCAACATCACAATACCACCCTTCTTTTCATCTAACTCAATAATGGCATTGAAATCACCAGCCATAATCCAAGGGAAAAAAGGAGCAAGGCTCCGAATAAAATTGATATGAGACCACAAATACTACTTACTAGGAAAATCAATAGGCGCATAGATGTTTGACAGAAGAATAGTTTCCCCCGTCTCTAGGCTTGAGGCAATTGTAGAGATAGAAGACTTAGAGGACATCCACCAAAGAGGATGAATCTTCAAAGGGTTCCATAAGCAAGCCACACCCCCAGAATTACCATGAGCCCCAATACACTGGCATTCATCCTACCCCCATAGTTTTAGAAACAAACCAACCATACTCTCAATTGACAAATTAGTCTCCTATAAAAAAAAGAACATTAGGTGAGTGAATTCTCACCAAGTGGCGAACAACTTTTTGTCGATGGCCATTGTTCAAGCCCCTTACGTTCCAGGAGAGGATGATCATTCCAAAGGATTAGAAAAGTGAGAATCTAGAGTCTTAATAGATCCTGAATCCACCAAAGTCTCTCCCATCATCTTGATTTTCTTTAAGTCTTTCTTTTTCCCAACCTTGGAAGGCTTCTTCGCAACCCCTTTTTCTGGGCTTTCTGAAGAAATCCAACAAGGGAGAAGCCTTACTTCCTTTTACCAAATAATACCCCACTTTCACCAATGGATTAGAGATATCTCCCTCCCCCATCTTCGCATCCGCGGGAGTCTTAGACCTCCCAAAAACCACCAAGCTAAGATTCGTGTCCATTTTCAAAGCACCAGTCTCCTATGAAGTTTGAGTGAGATCTGGAATAATGCCTTCCTGAACCACTTCCAAAACACTCTGATCCATAACCATCATACCCAAATTCACCTCCTATTGACTGAGGTCATCTAGAAACTCAAATATATTAAAGGTATCACCTTCTTGTCACTCCTTAAAAGTCCTCTTTTGACCACGATGCCTATTACGAGCCTTAACAGGAATAAAATCCTGTGCATCTACACCCGCACCAGGAATGGGAGCCTTTCCTTTGTCAATCATAGGGGGGTTGTGATGAGGCTGAGAAGTCTGATACTCAAAAGGTTTAGACCTTGGGCATCTTTGCTGCAAATGGCCATATTCATGACATAGGCGGCAACGAAAGGGAAATTTCTCATAATCTAGTTGTTGCACACAAGAATATGAACCTATACGAATTTCCAATGAATCTGGAAGAGGGTTACTTAAATCAATCTTAACACAAATACGAGCAAATGTCATTACCTTTTTATCCTGAGTTTACTGAGAAGGACCCACTGGTTTCCCCAAAAGGGAAGCAACCATATGCAAGATGTCATTATGCCAACATTTGACTGGAAATCTAGGGAGACACACCCACACCGGGACTTGATTTGGGAGCTCCTCTAAAGGATTAAAACCCATGTGTCAGGGTTTAATAAATAAAGCAATTTGGTTGTGAAAATAAGGCCCACCCTCAAAAACTCTATTGTGATCTGCCATGCAGTTGAAAACCACCATGAAATAACTATTAGCCAACAACATAATCTCCATTTCACCTTCTGGAGCCCAAGTCCGTTGAGCCCACTATTCTAGAAAGTTGAGAAACCTGCACTCCCATAAATTTGCAGAGGAATGCATGTTTAGAAAAATACTCAATATCTTCTGCAATTGATTCTAGTTGAATCACTAGTACTGGCCTTTCTTTGCATCTCTCTGACAACCATTGAATTTCGGGATACGTGGTCCTCCAGTTGGAGCAAGCCCTCCAACCCCGGAATCATTAACAAACAAATTGTTCTCCATCACCCTCATCGAAGGAGACAGTGATTTTGCACCAAAGGTAGCACGAAAGTCCAAGGGAGAATTAACCCTAGGTGATCCACTTGGATTCATTTTCCAAAGAGAAAACAAACCACACCCTTATGCCTCCCTTAGAAACAAGCCACCCCCTCATGGGTAGCAAGAAGAGGAAAAATCCTCCCAAGACCGAGCCAAACATAAAACGAGCTAGAGGAAGAGAAAGATACCCTTATACCTCCCCTCCACCGAAATCAAACACCACCGACAAGTAGGAGAAAAGAGATAATAAGCCTGAAACAAAACCAAAAAAAATCTTCCCCATGCAACAGCAATCCCCCACACCAACAAAAAACCCCCGACAACCTACAAACTCGAACAAGCATCCACTGCGAACCCTGATCTCCAACAAGGTCGAGCATGCAATAAGAAAACACACACATGCAAAAGGAAGAGTGCAGCTAGGGCACGCGGGACCTAGCGTGCACAACACCCAGACTCGACACCATCCCTATTAATTCATATTTTGAAGGAGATCATCTCGCATTGATAATTTAATGCTATGGAATTTCCTAGAATGACCAACGGTGCCCCCATCTACAATTAGGACCTAAAATTTTGGAGCTACATACGTAAAATAATTTAGATAAGTACCCAACTTTTTTCTAATTATGAGTGCTTCCCAAGTCTACTCAAAATTGTTACTCTTTTAAGAAACCCATTACCTTGAGAGTTTGTGGGGTGCTAAAACCTTAGAGTGCATGAAAAGGAATGAATGGTTAGGGATCTTGTGATTCCTCATCTAAATCCTTGTCACCCTTTAATATTGGTTCCTCCTCTTCTTCATCACTTAGAATTTCAATATAAATTTTTTTCTTTTCACTACATTTATGTCCTCGACTGTATTTTCTATCACTAGTATTGAAACATTACTATTTTTCTCTCTACTCAATTTTTTGTGGTGTCAATCTAGTAGGTTGAGGGAATGATTGTGCTTACAAGAATTTCTATCTAATCCCATTAACCCCTTTCCTTCTAGGAATTAAATACTTCTCCCTTGCCTTGCATGCTAAGATAAAAGACTCAGATATAGAATTGGGATTAAACATTAATACCTCATGTTGGATATTATCCTTGAGACTACCCAGAAAAGTTATTCAATTTCTCCTCTAAAATTGTATCCACCCTCAAGGATAGATTTTAGAATTTATGAATGTAATCCTAAAGGGCACACAATATATTGAGAGGGGGGTGAATCAGTAGATCTAAATAATTCTTGAATTCATTAACTTTCGCTACAATTATATGATTTTTCACAACAAACCCCAGTTAAGCAATTGAAGCATAAACAAACATAACATAACAACACCAAACACACAAGAGAATGCCAGATGTATGTGGAAACCTAAGATGAATTGGATATGAGATGTGGCAGTTGAAGATGGAAGATCTCTTTGAAGCAAGAGATCAATGGTTACACTTTTCAAAAGAAAAGAAGCCATCAAATGTGTTTGATGAATATTGGTTAAAACTATACAAGAGGGCATGATGAACCATACAATTGTGGCTTGCATTTTTTGTCCTCTTGAATTATTTTACTTGGAGACTACTACACACAAGGTGTGGAAAAGTATATGTGATATCTATCAAACTAAAAGTCTTGAAAATAAATTGTCTCAAAATATAGTTATAATCATTAAAAATGAAATATGGTGATTCTATTATAGATAATTTGATTATTTTTAATTTTATTATAAGTTAGATTGCTTCTCTAGACATTAAGTTGGTTTAGAAATATGAATGCATCTTACTTTTTTCTCTACCCCAAAACTTAGGAAAATGGAAGTTTTACCATGGATAGTAGTGATGCAGAGTAAAATATAAACAATATCATTACTAATCTCCTTTCAAAGGGAATGCGAAGAAAAACTATGAATGAAAGCTCAAAAGATGCTTTGCATGTATGAAGTAGGTCCAAAGAAAAAGGAGGGCCTAAAGGGATAAGAATAAGGATAGATCTAAGACCCCAAGGAAGAGCAGAGTAAATTGTTGGAATTGTGGAAAAAGGGTTTCATATTCTTATATAAAAAATCATCTAATGATGGTGACAATGATGCTTGGATTATTGATTTAATTTTCTACTACTGTATGAATTCTCTCAATAAGTGTTTTTGTTTTTTTTACATATAGAGCATAAAATGGAGAGGTTTTCCTTGGGGACAACATTTCTAAGAATATAGTTGGTAAGGGAAAGATATAATTGTGTTTCAATGATGGAAGGATTAAAACCCTTGACCATTTTTTACATATTACAAGTCCATGATAAATTTACTTTTTGTATCCAAGATAAATTATTTTGGAGTGCATGTGACATTTGTCAAGTCTAGTTGCAAGTTGATAAGAGGGAATTTGATGATTGCTAAAGGGTCCTAGTTTAGGACTCTCTTTAGGCTTAATACCTTCGTTTTTTAGAATTTTTCCAATATAACTAGAACTAAAAATGCATGTATATTGTGGAACCAATATTTGTGTCACATAAGGGAAAAATAACTTAAGACGATTATTAATAAAAAATTGGTTGACAATTTTTCTTATTGTTTTATTAGTAAAAATGATTTATGTGAGCATTGTGTGTTTAGAAAATAGAATAGATATTCATTTCTTGTTGGAAGCAATAGAGCTAAGATATTATTAGAAATTATTCATTTGAATATGTTTGGTCCTATGGATGTTGGTTCTATGGGTAAATATTGTTATTAAATTGTATTTATCAATGATGTCTTTAGATACACCTAAGTTTATTGTATGCATTGTAAATTTTACTTTTTTAATAAGTTTAAGGAATTTAAAGCCTTAACAAAAAAGAAAATAGATTATAAGATAAGGGTGTTGAGATCTAAAAATGGTGGGGAATATTATCCAAGAAATTTGATAAAATTTCTAAGAATGTGGGTATTATTTAGTAGAAGATTGCAACTTATACTCACAAAAAAAGGTAGCAAAAAAGATGAACCAAACCTTAATGGAAAGAGTTAAAATTATTTTAAGTGGTGAGTAGCTATATCAGTGATTTTGGTAGAGGTTGTATGAATTTTCTATCATTTTATTAAGTGAACACATTTTTCAACTCTTATTGATAAAACTCCTTATAAAGTGTGGAATAGTAAAAATACTTCAGTTCCAAATTTAAATATTTGGTTGTGAGTATTATATTTATCTTAGGAAAAATTATCTAAATTAGATCCAAAAGCTTAGAAATGTGTCTTTTTCAGTTATAGTGAGAATTTCAAAGGTTATAAACTTTGGAATCCTCCAATCTAAAAAATATTTTTTCAACAAATATGATTTTCAATTAGTTTAGAGCTTATTCAAGTGAAGAATAAGCAAAGGAAAAGGAAAAAACAAAAATAGTGCACCTTGAAAAGAAATAGAAAAAAGAAGATGCACATGGAAGAACAATCAAATGTGTCAGAGGATGGAGGAGAAGAGGATTTGAAAACTTATGATGATGACGTATAGAATAATCACATATAATAATAAGCAAAGCCCATTAGTCCTACCTTGCAAAGGTCCACAATATAATGGAATTTAGTTGACAATATAGACCACTAGATTTTTGTTATGTATTGGCTTTGTTGAGTACTAGATAAATATAGATCTTTGTCTAAGTCTCTCTTTGAAGTTAGTGAGTCTTGGATGTAGGCCATGTAGAAGAAGATGATGACCTTGAATAGTTGTGATACCTAGGAGCTTATCAATTTTCTTGAGGGAAGAGATCTCATTGGTTACGAGTGGGTATACAAAAATAAATTTTATATAGATAGTTTATTAGAGTGGTACAAGGCTAAACAAGTGGCCAAAGACTACTCCTAAAGAGAGGGAGTTTATTTTGGTGAAATTTTCTGATGTAGAAGCATCCAGACGAACTGGCGATCTGTATCACCCAAAAATATTTCAGTTTGATCTATTTATTTTAGTTTGATTTAATTTTTAAGATGTAGTTTAAATTGGTTTCAAAGATCAATTTTAGCCATAGAATAATTGATTATCTGTTCCAATGGTTGAGTGTGGCTTTCTCCATTTTATTCAATTGCCAAATAAATTTTAATCAAATTGATAAGTTGCTGGTATGTTAAGTAAATCGACTAGATTCATTTTAAAGGCAAATAAAATCGGCGACTGAAAGGTGCATAAGGAATAGGAAGAGACAAAGACAACATATATTAGAAGAAGTGAGAGAGCCATAGAGTAGAAGTTTAAGAGTTGTGTAGCTGATTGGAGAGTGAAATAATAATTTAAACCAAAAAAAAATGTATGATAATGCCCAGATCACACCATGTAGTGTGACAATTTAAAATTAAAATGTAATAAAATGCACAGACAAGAAAAAGAAGGGGGCAGCATTGAGGCTCTGGAAAGGAGGAATAAAATCCAACACAACCAAAAGATAAATTCATCATATATAAAAATTCCAGAGTGCAGCATAAGGGAGTTGCACCATGGTACAAAATGGTGCAGAATAAAATGCGATGAAATATATTCAGCTAGGAAAATAAGTTGTGATGAAGGTTCCATATAATGGGACTGGTTAAAATTAAAATGAGGAGCTACAGGTCACAACCAGGAATGAATGGTTGTGTGAAGATTTAAATAAAATAGAAATGGAGTGATAGAATATAGGGGCGTGTCAATTTTGAAATAATAATAATGAATACAGATTTTGCTAGGTAAAAAAAATAGAGTAGAGGTGAGTAGAAGAAGAGTCAACCAGCCGGAGTAACTGAGGAGAATAAGGTGTGACAAGGGAAATAATGAAATTGTATTGTAAGACCAAAAAAAATGCAGATGTAAATTTAAATGATTAACCTGTGACCTATTGATCATATAATGAAATTGATTAGCATCCAATTTGTTCATTATATCTTTCCATATTTTGGACCAAAAAAATGCAGATGTAAATTTAAATGATTAACCTGTGACCTATTGATCATATAATGAAATTGATTAGCATCCAATTTGTTCATTATATCTTTCCATATTTTGGACCAAAAAATGCAGATGTAAATTTAAATGATTAACCTGTGACCTATTGATCATATAATGAAATTGATTAGTATCCAATTTGTTCATTATATCTTTCCATATTTTGGATTGGATAATGGTGTGTGAATCCAAATTATTTTGAACTCTGTTACATGGTATGTGTGGAATTAAATTTGTTCTGGCTACGAATTTCATGTGTGAATTTTAAATTGAAGTTAATTGATAAATGAAATTGTCACATTAAATCTATTGTCGGCTGCGAAATTTTCCAGTTTAATAAGACTTGCAAATTTGAACTGCATTACTTTCTCTCTTATTACTAAGTTATCTTCTATTAGATTCATTTCATCCATTGCTACAACTTGTGATTTTAAAATTGAGAAAATGTATGTCAAAAATACTTTCTTGCATGGGAATTTTGAGGAGGAGATTTATATGAAAATTCCTAATAATTTTGTCATTAAGGGAAAGGAACAATTGGTTTGCAAGTTGAAATGATCATTGTATGATCTAAAAAAATCACCTAGGATGCGATGCCATAATTTTGATGCCTTTTTATTGAAAGGGGATTTTGATAGGAGTGAGGAAGATCATTATTCTTCTATTAAGATTATTGATGATCAAATGCTGATTATTATCTTATATGAAAATGATATGTTATTTATTGGTAACAAAAAAACATTGATTAGTAAGCTCAAAACATAGCTTTTTTGCACATTTAACTTGAAGTACTCGGGGAAAAAAATATTTTTGGGATGAATATCAATGAGGATCGAGTACACAAAACTTTTTGGTTGAGTTAGATTAAGTATGCGGATACCATTTTGTGACCCAGAGCTATGAACCGGTGAGGTCACAAATGGGGGACCTCATCCCCAATTAAACAATCAACAATTACACCCCAATGGAGTTTGAACTTTGATGGCAAGAACAACATCACAACAACTTAACCATCATACTATGCCACTATTGGTTGTGACTGTTCAATATGAGTGAATGTAAGATAGTGATTATTTATTTTCTTGTTGGTACTAAACATACCCTAGATATGTCTCTTGAATCTTATGATATTTTTTATGGAATTTATACAATGAAACCTGGGGACGCATCCCCCCCTCAAAATGGCTTGTCCTTGTCCTCGGGACATCCTGGGTATAGGGGGACAGCTGGGGGACGGTCCCCTGGCATCCCCTTTTTTTTCAAAAGCCAGGAAACATCCCTGAAACGGGGAAATGGTCAACAAGGAAAGGGGGACAGTCAGCAGTCCCGAGGATGCCTGAGTCGTCCCCTGACTGTCCAAGGGACACATCAAAGCATGTTTTAAAATTAAAAAATAGTATATAATAGTTTTCAAATTTCTGGTTTTTGGGTTGTTAGTTTAAATTAATTTCATATATCTTTCACAATATTTGGAACACTCACAAGATAAATATTGGCTGCTCTATTAGAGATATATGAAAATAACAAAAATTTATTCTAGAAGTGTGTAAACTTTAATTTATTTGTTTGTTGTTCACTAATAGGTTTTAGAGACAAAGACTTAGGATTTTGACTTTTTTAAAACAGTTCTTCAAAATTAGAAATAGGTTCAATATTAAGGTAATTTTATGCCCAAAACTCCTTGAGTGTAGAAATTGTCCCAACATTTAATTGCTCAAATCCATATCAGACAGTACACCAGCATTGAATTTACTTCCAGTAGTCTGTACTCCCACCAAACTACAATAATTCCACCTTCAAATGCCTCAACTATTCATTATTATTATGTGCCAAGTAATCAATAACCTAGGTAAAACAATCTTCACTATAATCACAAATGTTAACCCAATTTGTGAGCTAGAAATAACCTTATGTAATTTGATATAAGTTTATAAATTATAACTATAACTTAGAGGTTGTATCATGATTCATGTATGTTAATTCTGAATTTTCAAGAGTATTGACAAAGAATGTTGAACACAAATGTTATATGTTAAGGTTCTATAATGTATATTATGCATGCTTTATCCATGTTTTCATATGAATATTTAAAATTCCCCTATATATTTTAAATTTTCCCTATATTTTATATAGTCATCCCCCCGTCGTCCCCAAATTTGGCCTCAAAAATCAGAAACTTGGGCTCGGCCCGCCATCCCCTACCATCCTCATCCTGGAAACTTGGGGTAACACTAAATTTATATTGTTTTTTACAATATATTTTTTAGTTTGATATACTCAATAGTTTGTACTAAACTAGATTATTGCCCAAGTAGTGGGAGTTTTGAGTAGGCTTATATCTAACCCTAGAAAAGAGCATTAAATTTTCATTAAAAGGGTAGTTATGTATTTTTTGGATCTTATTTCAATTTGTGTTATCATGGTACCAATGATGTGGACAAGTCATTAGACATGCAATGATTTGTTAATGCATATTGCTCAACTGACTTGGATAGTTGAAGGTCCACTAGTGACTATGTTTTCTCTATTTGGAGGTGTAATGAGTTGCATGAGTAAAATTAATCTCGGTGTTTCTTTTTCCACCATAAAATTAGAGTATATGGCTACTACACATATTGTTGAACACACAGAAGTACTTAGAGGGGGTGAATCGGTATTTAATCAAATTCTTCACTTCTTTTAGCAATTAATAAAATGAAAACATTTAAACCATGATAAGAAGAAGAACACATAAGCATACAACCATGACACCAAATTTACATGGAAAACCTTGGAAGGGAAAAACTACAATAAGCAAGCTACTTGCATCTACTATCCAAATCTAGCCTCACAAATGTGTATAAGAGTGAATTTGCACCCTAGGCGCAATTCCCCTTTTTCCCTTATACACTTTAGAAAACCAAAGTTGGAGGCTTAAATTTACCTAAGCCCACTGTTGGCGGTCCACGTGGAGCCTATTTTGTGTGTCGGTGGAGGTGTTTTTGTCGGGGATGCCCATGCCGCGTGCAGACGTCTGTGCGGTGCGTTTACATCTCTGGAAGATTCCTACCACTGAGCCAGCAGAGGCATTACTCTTCCCATTGGCAGCGAAGTTGTAACACCTCCTTCGGCCAACCAACCTGAATATGGTCGTTTTCTTCCTCATTCCTTCATATTCACTTCTTGAACTTGCATTCCAACTCTTCAAAACTCTTCATCACATCAAGGCTTCATTCTTGCACTCTCACATCCACTTACAAGCTCACTTTCACTCACTTCCAAGCATCCCAAGCATTCCATCATAGCAACATCACACTCCATCAACTCAGTAGAGCATGTTTGCGACCACGCCATTCGCAGCAAAGGCTTGAGTTCCTCTCATTTCTCCCCCAAGCAACCTTGAGTGCTCTTGGTGGAGGTTGTAAGCTTCCCTCCCCTCCCCTCTATTATTTGGTGAGTAATATAGTACTGCATTGTATTGTTTTTGTTTTCATTACATTGCTTCTTTATCTCGTTCTTTTGGATTTCTGTGGCGGTGGAAACACGTAAACAGGGGTCTGACTAAGGCAAGCCCCTATACAACCCCCCAACATTTTTCCTTCTTGTTGTGTGTAGACGTGCGAGTTTTCAGAGAATCAACTGGCAAACAAATTCATTGATGAGATTCTCCTCATCTTTATCACTCTTGCTTATTTACTTTATAATATTAGAGATTATTTAATTTACTTCGTTCTGTCATTTTGGCCCTTTAGTTAGTTTGTTGGGTCGTTAGCTAGTTTTTAGTGACTTAACCTCGTCCTTGTCCTTGTCTGGCCATATGGACGATAACACACTTTTGAGACGCTAGTGCACCGCACCGTCATCCAAAGTTTGTGCTTCTATCTTCGGATAGAGAGTCTCCTGAGACGTAGTGTTAAACCTAGAAACCATCTCGCCTAGCCTCTTTCTGCATTTTGGGCTTGCTGAGTAACTAAAGGACCCTACGATCCTCGTTACCCTTGCCTTACATACCCTAAACATTTCACTTAGCTAAGGTAAGTTAGGGCAGCCTCTTGCATCTTGACCCTCCGTGACCTGGGGTCTTGCATGCGGTGGTCCCCCTCTTGCATTTTTGGTGAACCCAACGTCAACCATTTTGGTTTCGTTCCTGCGATACTGACAATCCCTTTCCTCATACTCTAGGAGTGTTGTAGGTGTGAGTGTTGTAAGGTTGTTGCCTTGCAACCTAACCTACAACCCCTAGGTGGCGTAGTTGGAAGGTTCCAAAGGTATTGCACAACGAAACCTTAATTGGGTCATCGTCTTATCCAATAACCTTTGGGGATTATGTGATGGCATTGTCTAGTGTGTGTAATGGCCTCCTTTTTGCATCAACCCACCCCCTCTGCGCAGCCTATGGATAGTAGTGTTGGCATAACCTTTAGTTCATAGGACTTGTCGATAAGCTTCAACAAGGAACCATCTCCTCTTTACATTCCTGCACGGATCAATGGGAACATCGTAGCAGGTGTTCTCATTGACCCGACATCACGAGTGAATATAATAATAGAGGAGATTATGCTAATTAACTTTTTACATAAGGATGGATATGATGCTCCCGTGAGTTTCATCCACACACATGACGGGCTTTCCATACCCCCTTTGGGTAGCATTGTCTTGTCAGTCTTAGTTTGACCTAAGTTCGTAAACCCCTTGTTTGATATCATCCCTGGGTCTGAACTCTTATGTGTAAAGTTGGGTATCCCTTGGTTATTGGCGATGAATGTGGTACCCTATGTTGTGCATAAATGTCTAAAATTTATCCATAGAGACTCTATGCACGTGATCCACGACACTAGTTATTGACCGTCAGTTGCACGTGGTAGCTACTCCTTGGGTCACCTGTGGCCTGCACCTGTGGGTCCCCTTCCGCCCAGGATAGACCTTTTGCATAAGACATATCAAAACTATAAGAAAGGATGTCTAAGGTTGAAGGTGAGGTATCCTCCCTCGCCCTATAATATTTCACATAGGGCTTGCTTGAAGGTTGACAACGAGGCCACTAAGGCTCAAAAGAGGAAAGAAGAGAAGTGGTCTTGTGATCCTCCTTCTTCCTCCGCTACCCAGTCTAACGCTTCTTCTCGCTCAACTATGGTACCATCGTGTTCTACTCCTCATTTGTAGGAGAACCCTTCAATTCCTGCTTGGTGAAAGCCTAAGCGTCCTGCATTCGAGCTTCATGTTCTTCTGACAGAGCCTAGACCTGTTCAATATGAGAGGAAGAAGATCCTTCGAGGAGAGTCCTCCTTGTCTCGACCGCTGCGACCTATTGCTCCTACTCCCAAGGCAATGAGCGGAAAGAGGTCCGTTGTTGAGGCTCTTGAGTCGACTCCTCTTGTCATTCCTCAACCTCCTCCCCCTGCTCCTGTACAAGAACCCATTCCTCCACCCGAAACGGTCATTGTGGATGTTCCTATGGTTGAGCAGGAACCTCTTGTCCCTTCGCAAGCTCCGACTTCTAACTCCAAGATCCATAGAAACTGCCTTGCACGTGAGTGCAAGCGCCTGCAAAAGGCTCTCCTGGTCGAGCAAGCCGCCTCACAATAGGAGGAAGAAACGACTATTCCTATTTTAGGACCTCTTGCGGCGTCTCCTTCCTCCCTTCCTGTTGTTTCTCTTCAGCCTGATCCACTCCCAACTTTTGTTGCAAGCATAAACACGCCTAATCCTAAATGGGTACAGGTGTTTATCACTCCTTCAGCGGAGTCACCTTTGCTGATGTTCATCCTAGATATTCAGCCCTTCCCAAAGCCTATGGATATGGTTAACACTCCAGTCATATATGTTATGGTTCTTTCCTCCTCCTCCTCTATGCCTTTGGCTTCATCTATCGGGATTTCATCTCCTCCAACGAAGAAGGAGGCGGAGGCTAGTCCTTCTGGAAACAAAGGATGTAAGAGTCCACCTTCTTTACAAGGTGGCCCCGTGATGACTTGTTCTTTCCTTGTGACAGAACCATTCTTGGATTCCCCTGAGTTTGTCACCACTCCTGAATCATTCAGTGAGCCTAGCGGTGGATCTCAGGCACAGCCTACACCATCCATTGAGAATAAGCATGATGCTCCCATGGGATGTATGTTTAATTTTGTGGACGAATTTCCAGCCTTGTCAACGATCTTTGCAAAATCATTGACTTTGACTCCATAGGAGCTTGGTGGAGAGGACCTTGAAGGGCCCTCTTCCTTGGCCCTTGTTGCGGGAGGCCCAGATTCCCCTCTTAATATTCCACCATTGCAAGCTCGTCCTCCTTCCCCTTATGAGGATCTAGTTTGGGAAGCAGACGACCTCTTGGATGATCAGTGCTAAGAGGAGGTCCCCTTTTCTTGATCTTGTGTGTGTGTTTTGTGATGTGTTCCCCTGTACTCATACTATGTGTTCTTGGATGACCCTCGTCACCCTTGTTGGTGCTTGGATACAGGCGTGGTTTTTGTGTTGTAAACATTCTTCTATTTGTACCATCATTCTTCCATGTTTGTGCTTGATTTTTGATAAATTGGGGATGATGCAAAGCGTGGAGGCATTTAGGCTTCATTTCCATGTTGACCCAATTTTTTATTTTTATTTTGTCTCCTGTGCATTCTTCTTGATCTAGTTGTGGATTGATGATCTTTCACCTTGCATTGCAATTACCTATTACTATATGAGCTCGGACAGATCTGACCCCACTAAACCAGATCCCCCTGTGTCATCTATTTGTATTTTCATTTTCTCTTTTGCTTTCTCTTTATCTCTCTCTTATTTATTTGAGTTGACCCTCCTATGTGTGACAACGCTCTTCTTTAACACTTCAATTTTTAGAAAATGAATTTTTTGCCAACGAATCTTTTCTTGAAAGTCTTTACAACATTTATTTTCCTTAGAGTTGTATTCTCAACTTGGAACCCTAGCGGAATGTGTTTCCTTCATCACGGGTTCATAAAGAAAGGACTTGAAGACCTTCCTCTAAAGTGGGAACTGCTTTGACTTCCCCTCACGTGGGGGCATGACCTTCATTTTGAATTCCTTGATGAAGTGAACATCTTTCGAAAGGATTCCTTGATGACGAATCACTCTAAGGTGAGCAATTGATTTTGAATTGCGTGTCCCTTGAGTGGACCCCCTTTCTTCTTTATGATGGGTTCCTTAGGGACCCTTTCTTCAAAATCCTTTGTAATGAATGGACTTTTTCATGTCTAGCCTGGGGGTAGCCCAACTAGGCTCATTCCATTCACCCTTTCGTGTCTAGCTTGGGGGCAGCCTGACTAGACCTTACCTTTCAGACAGCGCATCCCTTGAGTGGACCCCTCTCTTTTTGAAGGGTTCCTAAGGGACCCCTTTGAGATTTTTTCAGTTTGCATGACCAGTCGCTTTTAGACACACTCTATCTGTGGGTAGACGTGTCATTGCTTTAGACACGCTCTATCTGTAGGTAGATGTGTCGTCGCTTTAGACACATTCTATCTACGAGTAGACATGTCGCCACTTTAGACATGCTCTATCTGCGGATAGACATGTTGCCGCTTTTGACATGTTCTATCTGTGGGTTGACGTGTCGCCACTTTTGACATGCTCTATCTGCGGGTAGACATGTCGCCACTTCCTGATTGTATAGAGTTCGCTTTCTCAGGTTCCTCCATGAGAGAGATCTTGGGGGATACCTCCTTGCAAGACCGAGAACTTGTAGGGTGCTTTCCTTTGAGCTTCCTCCATGCGAGAGATCTTGGGGTGGCTCCCCTGCAAAACCAAGTACCTATAGGGCATTTCTTTCAGTATTCTTCATGCTTTCAGTTCGTGGAGAATACCTTCCCTACAAGACCAAGTACCTGTAGGGCACTTCCTTGGGGCTTCCTTCATGTGAGAAATGGTGATTGCCTCCTCGTAGGTCTATGGGCCTGTAAGATGCTTTGTTCCAAATTCATAGTTTTGAATAGCTATGAAGTCCTTCGCATCTCCTACACCCTCGGGTACACCAGACCGAGTATTGCTTCTTCGACGGTTCAGGTATACTTTTCTAACCCTACTCTCTTCTTGATCTACTTTACCGAGCACTCATCAGTACTCGTGCTTGCTAAAGTGGGGGAAAATGTATAAGAGGGAATTTGCACCCTAGGCGCAATTCCCATTTTTTCCTTTATACACTTTAGAAAACCAAAGTCGGAGGCTTAAATTTAGTTAAGCCCATTGTTGGGTGTCCATGTGGAGCCTATTTTGTGTGTCGGTGGAGGAATTTCTGTCAAGGATGCCCACGTGGCGCGCAGATGTCCACGTGGCACGTTTACGTCCCT
The DNA here is from genome assembly GCA_007258455.2 of Sequoia sempervirens. Classification (NCBI taxonomy): domain Eukaryota; kingdom Viridiplantae; phylum Streptophyta; class Pinopsida; order Cupressales; family Cupressaceae; genus Sequoia; species Sequoia sempervirens. The sequence continues at coordinate 44,892 of VDFB02025299.1, forward strand.
GGCAAATTCTTGCAGGTAAGCCAGTAGAGGTGTTACTCTTCCCATTGGCAGCGAAGTTGTAACACCTCCTTCGGCCAACCGACATGAATATGGTTATTTTCTTCCTCATTCCTTCATATTCACTCCTTGAACTTGCATTCCAACTCTTCAGAACTCTTCATCACATCAAAGTTTCATTCTTGCACCCTCACATCCACTTACAAGCTCACTTTCACTCACTTCCAAGCATCCCAAGCATTCCATTGCAACAACATCACACTCCATAAACTCAGTAGATCATGTTTGGGACCACGCCATTCGTAGCAGAGGCTTGAGTTCCTATTATTTCTCCCCCAAGCAGCCTTGAGTGCTCTTGGTGGAGGTGGTAAGCTTCCCTCTCCTCCTCTCTATCATTTGGTGAGTAGCATAGTACTGCATTGTAGTGTTTTCATTTTCATTACATTGCTTCTGTATCTCGTTCTTTTGGCTATCTATGGCAGTGGAAACACCTAAACGAGGGTCTGAATGAGGCAGGCCCCTATACAGCCCCCCAACATTTTCCCCTCTTGCTGTGTGTAGGCGTGCAATATTTTGGAGAATAAACTGGCGAACAAATTCATTGGTGAGATTCTCCTCATCTTTATCACTCTTGCTTATTTACTTTATAATATTAGAGATTATTTAATTTACTTAGTTCTATCATTTTGGCCCTTTAGTTAGTTTGTTGGGTCATTAGCTAGTTTTTAGTGACTTAACCTCGTCCTTCTCATTATCTAGTCGTACGGACGACAATGCACTTTTGAGACACCAACGCGTTGCACTATCGTCCAAAGTCTATGCTTTTGTCCTCAAACAAAGAGTCTCCTGAGACGCAGTGTTAAACCTAGAAACCAACTCGCCTAGCCTCTTTCTTCATTTCGAGCTTGTTGAGTAACTAAAGGACCCTATGGTCCTCGTTACCCTCGCCTTACATACCCTAAACATTGCACTTAGCTAAGGTAAGTTAGGGCAGCGTCTCACATCTTGACCCTCTGTGACCTGGGGTCTTGCACATGGTGGTCCCCCTCTCTTACAAAATGAAAATAGGATTTACAAAAAAAAATATGGGTTACAACCCAAAGGAAGTTGAAACTCCCTTAAGTAGTACAACACTTACAAAAATAAGGCCAAAACCTCTATACAAAGATACTTATCTAATTCACAAAACATACTGCTTCAAATTTTTGTTGACCTTTCCAAACTCTGCAATACTATCTTACTTTTGCACAACCACTCTACCAAGATCTGAAACATCAAAACATCATCAAATACCTCATTTTTTCATAATAGCTAACTCCATTATTTATGCAGCAACATCACTGCTAAGCTACCATACCTGAATTGATCTTTTCCACACTTCATTATCAAAACAACTTCTAATGTTATTTTATTTGTACATTATCTTTTCTAACATATGTCACATCTCGCATACATCTTTCAATAATCTTGATATTACATTTACACCCTCTGCTACACTTCAAAAACTTTCTCCTTTTTTAGCCAAGATGAAATGTGTAACATGAAATGTGCAATGGCCATGATTGTCAGCTCCCAAGACATCTACGATAAGTAGAAATCAAATGCAGTTCAAACCAAGAGATAATCATGACCTATATTACCTTAGCACACTTTCAAACACTTGGCTCAATCATCTCAACATACCAAGTTGGCCCAACAGACACTTAACCTTCTTTACATTAGCTTCAGATCAAAGGGTGTGTTGGAGGAACAAAAATAACATCATGTGGATTATTTCATGAACATTATATGCCTTTCCAAACATTCCTATACTCTCCTTTTACTATTTCAAGCTATTTCATGCTAGTGCAAACACTTGAAAACCCAAAATATCAATTCCAAACCAACTACGGTATAGGGGAAGAACAAATATCAACTTGCGGTTTTCACAGAGAACACTATGAGTCCCAAGCATGCTTCTCATAACCTCTTTACTTAGTTTCAAGCAATAACTTTTTGGTGCAAGTCATTAAATCACCAACTAACCAACCTTAGGCAACTATTTGCAGGAACTTGACTTTTTTTTATTCTACTAACTCTGGAAAACTTTACAGTAACACTTATGCACTAAAAATTTGCAACATACATACCTCATATCTATATTTAACTATCCCCCAAATCGTAGAACCATATCTTCAATAGCGGAGAAGTGTCAAGCATTATACAATCTCTTTGTGACTGCAACTACCCTATTTCACTACTGCCTTCAATTTGTTGACTCTAAAACACTGTGGTATGTTTCATGATCTAAAATTTGAGCCACACATACTTGGGAGCAGTCACAAGCTATATTTTCTATTTGTAAGCCTATAACTTTAATTGTGGTAAAATGCAGTACATTCCCTTGAGCCTATGATACCTTTCCTAACTTGAAATTTACTTAACAAAAATTCTTCAAACTTTTTGCTACTTTCTTTATCCAATGCCAAGTCACATGACTTCATAACTTCCAATACTTTCATTATCAACACAATTCATCAAGGATATTGACAACATACACTTATCATGAACTTACACAAGAACTTCAAAAGATAAGGAACAACTATGTACATATGATATTGATTATCATCACACCTTTGATTTTCTCCTTTGACATCACTCCTCAATTGACATCAATGACAACATATGCAACAATCTCCCCCTTTTTCATTGATGGAAACACCAACCTGAGATGTAATTTATCCCCCTTTGACATCAAGGGAAAAGGGCTTGTGGTATTCCTTTGTGCCAGTAGAAACATATAGGCTCCCTTTGTCTGTAGAAACCTTATTATTTTTTATCAATTCACTCCCCCTAAGAAGTAGCCTTTGTTACTTCAAAACTGATGTAGCAAAATTGTTCTTCAATTTCCTTATGATATACATAGATAATATACATAGTGCCTTGTGCAAGTCAAAAATAGCACTATTTATTCCTATCTTATTCTCTCCATATTTACATAGCATCAAAATTTGTCTTACCTTCAAAAAATCTTCTATTTACTTAGAAGGCAAAATATTCTTATAAATTACCTTTAACTAGGCAAGAGTTGTATCCCAATGCTTCTTTACAAAAGATAGAATGTGCATTTGTATTTCAAGTTGAATATAAGATTCTTCTGCTTCTTCCAAAGTAGTTGGCACTTTTAATTTTTGAACAACATTTTTTGCTTCTATTAAAATGTCAATCAAGGATGCTAACTTCAAACTCACAACTCCCCTTAGCTGCCTGATTTCTCCTTTGATTTCCTCTCTTTGGTCTAGAAGTTGCTTTAGCTAGGAGTGTAGACTTTTTATTTGTGCCCTTGTAGCACCATATTTATCCTTTGTTGGATCATATATATTGGCCACCTAAGTTATTTGTGAATCAATAGAGTCACTTTGATCCTTTATATTCTCTGTAGTTGTTGGCCATTTCAAACAAAATTGATACAACACCTTAGCATCCTCTAAGAATTTTTGAATGCTTTTCATATTCTCTTGTAGTTTATTATGTTCCTTAGCACATATCCCGAAGGAATCAACCATTATTTTGATGTTTACATGTTCAATCACCTTCTGCTCTACCTGCTTGTCTAGATAAGATGGGTGAGCTTTGAATGACTGCAGTAGAAGCTTCATCTATTGTGTGGGAGGAAAACATGGATCTCTTTTTTCCTCAGGAAATTCATCCTGAATTATCTTTATTGTTTCCTCCAACAATTCAGCACCCTCAACTTGTTGCTAAAGAGTCTCTTACCTTGTAGTAGATTGAAATATATCTCCTAGTTGTAACTTGTAGAGAGGAGATATGCTAGACAAGTTAACTTGTCCATCAAGCATTGGTAGTTGTAACAATTACGTAGTAACCATTGGTTGAATTTGCATTTTTTGTGCCAAGAACTCCTTGATTAATCTACAGGAGAATATGAGGAAAATGTTTCCTATCCTTTCTCAGAATTCTCCCCTATACCACTATTTATCTGCTCCTCTTGCAGATCAGGGTTACCTTGTTGCTCTGTATTTTTCAGATGACTACAATGCACAACATTATGATCAGGATATGCATTTCCTTCATCTTATGCAACTTGTAGCTCTTCTTTCTCCTCTTGTGTATTTTGTTGATTAATGTTATGTGAAGGAGATGTTGTAATGTGGGGTGGAGACATATGTGGTTGCTCCACATTATCAGTTTCTTTCAATTCTTCAAGAATTTTATTTATTACTTCTTCAGTCTCCTTTTGTATCTTATATTTGTCCTCCTCCATGCTCATAAGGACATCTACCCTATGCTTTGTCCTTAGCTCGTAAGCTTGCATTTGAGATATTTTATCTTTTTCTTCTTGAGAAATAGAAGATCCAACTTTTTCAAGAGCTTTTTGTCTCAACTCTTCATCCATTTCTATGGCCCTTTCTCTCTTCTACCGCAGAGCCTGAGCAAGAATCTCTTAAACATTTTCTATAATGTCTCTTAGAGGTACATTATATTTGATCATGTACATCACTATTGCCTTCTCAATGGTTTTTTGATCTGCAGGAGACATATTCAGATGAATTGTTGCTTCCTTTAGCATGCCATGATACACAATCCCATTGAAGATTGCCTCTAATTGGAGAGGATCATGTGGAGGTGCCACCGAAGGAGTTTTCTTAGTTTTCTTTTCTTTCTACTTTAGTTTAGAGGTGCCTTCCTCTCCTTCTTTCTCTACAATCTCTTCTATTTGAACCTACTTCCTTTTGGCAAGTTGTTTAGGCCTTGCATGCTTCTTCTCTGCAGTTTTCATCTATGTCAAAGTTTTAGATGATGCCCTTCCAATAGAATTAATTTGTGTAGATCCAGAGGGCTACAAAGAAATTGTAGCAGTAGATGTAGACCTACTGGTCCTTCTAAGTCCTTGGGCAACTAGTGGATTAGCAAGATCGGGTTGGGGATCCTCCACAGGGGTTTCTGATGCAGATTTTGGTGGAATACCCCACTTCTTATGCAATTCATCTCTATGTTTATCAAGATGCTCCTCTACATTTCTTGTATACATCTTATCCATTATTTCATCATAAGTTCCAAGCCTTTTTGTTGTTGTGTCCTTGGGTTTGTTGAGAAGAATATCAGCATAAGTTTTTATCTCCTTTACGAAGACCTTATAAGGCAATCTTGGAATCCAAGTTGTCCTAGGCTCTATAGCTTCCATGTAAGTATAATTTGTATCCACCAAAAATGTGTTTTGTCCTTTGTACCTCTATACTATGTGTTTTGTCCTTTGTACCTCTATACTATGTTGGAGGGGACTCTCTCTCTGGCTTGCATATCAGTTTGTAGTGTTTTTAAAAACCCCCAGTACATTGTTCTACAACTCGTATTATCACCAAAACATCTTATATGGTTTCTAATTTGTGCAGCAATAGGAGTGTTTTGTTTTCAAACCTTACCCTTAAAACCAGGCAACTCGTTTAGGAAGTAAAATGCAAGGTAAATGATAAGGGTACCATACCTAAATTTCTAGCTAGTTTCTTTTGCTCTCCTCAGGTTTCCATCAATTTTTCTATCATGACTTGATAGAGGTCAAAGTATTTTCCTTCCTCTACCAGCTGGTAAGCAGTGTGAATTGTGGTACCAGTGGATGATCCCTCTTTGATTGTGAAACAAACCTTACACGCAATGCCCATTGTTGCATACTAGACCCCTAGATCAGTTATGTCATTATTCAGGGCCATCTTGTCAAACTTTTCCCCAGTCAAGTATGTAACCCTCTCATTTTTTATACCTTTCATCACCAAAACTAGTCCAATAGAACTTAAACTAGTAACAGCCCTAATTGCTTCCTTGGTGATTCTATATGGCTTATCAAGATATATAAATTCATCATGAATTCTCATCAAAACATAACTCACCCTTTCATGTTCATCGTGGAATTCTTGGTAATCCTTCCATATATCTAGTTGTTTAGCTCCCACATTTGCATATTTTGCTTTGTAGTTATCATCATCCAGGATTTACCTCTAAGCTCCTCAAACTTCAAATGATTGATCTCATTCAGCATGGAGTGAATGTATATCCTAACATCCTCTGTGTATACTACATCTACTAGAAAAAAGGAGAACGCTCCATCCTTGTCAACCTCCATGGCCTTAAAAAGATATTTCTTATATTTTGGCCTAGATTTCTCAATAACATCCACCAACTAAGAAGTCATCATATCAACCTCCTTTTAAACTCAAAAACTACTGTTTTATGAAATAGAAGTTTTGGACAATGCCTTTGTGTTTAGTTGTTAGAGTTTCACCTTTGGCTTCCCTCTAAATTCCTTCTTATCTTCTTAGCTCTAAATTCAAATGCTTTGATTTCGAATGGGATTAGATCGTGCAAATGAAGCATAACTAACTTACATTTTCTCTATCTTTTCACAATTAATACACCTTGTCCCTGTTAGATAAACTACTACCAGAGTGCTCCAAATTCATTCCGCAATTCTCCGCATATCATGTTTTTACTCCATAAATTTAGGGAATTGAAACTCTCTTACTTGATTATCATCCTTTTTTGTCAATTTCATGCAAAAACACTTGTGTGTCTAGCTTCCATTTGTAGAAGCCACAATTATTTAGGGGGAAAGATATATGCAATCCTGACTCTATGCCTTCTCTTAAGAATATGAAGTCTTTTGCGCTAGACAGAAGAACACATTCTTCCTTTTCCTCATTACTTTGCTCTAATTTCTTTCTCCATATTTTTGTCACTTCCTTATTTTCCTCTATCTTCTTGTGTTGAACATGTGGCTTCATAGAACCACTTTTGCAGAATTTTGCTTTATACCCAAAGTTATTGCACTTGTAGCAGACAACATTGTATTCTAGATCCAAACCATTTCTCCTTACTTTAGTTCTACAATCAACAGCCTTATGACCAAACTTATTGCATGCATAATAGTAACCATAAAAGGAATGGAAGATCATAGCATCATGTCTTGGGGACACAAATGAGTTCTTCCTCATGTAATCATTTCTTCTTGCCTTAGATCTACAATCAACAGTCTTATGACCAAACTTATTACAAGATTAGCAGTAACCATGAAAGGATTGAGAGAACTTGGGAGTAGCAGCCTATCAAGGAGATCTCTTGAAGCACTTCTTTAGATCACTAACTTTTATGAGGTCATCATCCAAATCGTACTTCTCATCTTTAGTCTTCTTAAAGTCTTCAGCAAAGGCCTCTTCGTTTTTCATTTCAAACATGCCTTCCAGTGTATCATTTTTTGAGTTCTGAATTTTTTCAAATCCAAGACCACCTTTATTCTTTAGAGGTCTTTGACTACTGATTATTTATTTTCTTGAGTTTTAGACCTTTTTCTATCTGGCCCTTTTCTTTCACCAATTATTTCCTTAGAGAGATAATTTCTTCTTTAAGTTTGGAGCATTCAACTGATTTGTCATTGAGCTTAGTATTTAGACAATCTACAACCCTCTTAGATTCTTCAACTTGAACTTTCAAATTGATAATTGCTTATTTTGATTTCTTGAGTTTGATCTTAAAATTCCATTGATGAATATAATGTGGAACAATCCTTTTGTGCCTTAATTGCCTTAATAAAATATCAACACTACATAATTGCAAGAGATCACAAAATAGGCATATCCAACCAACCATAGATATATAGAAGCCAATGAGAGTGAATTGCATCAACTTTTTTGTCACCAATAGGGGCCCATCACACATTGTCAAATATTTGTCTTTATGAAAAACTAGCTTGACCATGATCTAATGAGACAAAAACATGTCATCAACCTATTGCTAAAAGCTCCAAGGTGGATACACCTAGAAGGATGATGTGTATATCTTTGGTAGAACAAAGGATGCACTTTTGACTGCCCCTAACCATCTATTGATCTAGAAAAGCCAATTGTTAGAGAGATGAAACCTTAAATGTATGGGTGCTAATGAATAATTGTATTCTGATTACTGTCAACAATAAAAACAATCTTAAGCTTGAAGTGAGTGTTAAAACCATTTAAAACGCTTATGATGAATCTTTGCAATAAGTAATCTTAAGCCTTATTACTCAAACCAATTGAACAATTTAAACCATTTAAGATATGAAAACATGCAAAATAATTTGATTTGAGTACGACCATGAAGGTATATCTAATGTCATGAAAATTCCATATAGCTTGTCATAAGGCCTACAATGTCATATAGGCATACAATGAATGTATAAAATAACCATATACACATACAATGATATATATCGATAAAATACAAATGTATGTCCAAAGCCATATAGGCATACAATGATATACAATGAAAAAATACAAATCTACACCTACATTCCATGAAGGCAAACAAAAAAATGTCCAAACATAAAAGAACTATGGAATGGGATTGAACAATCAACAACTCTTCATCTATCAAGAAGATGGAGAACTAATATCATAATTGACTCCTCTCCTAAATCAATCTACCTCGTAGGCTCAAGAATTTTTATAGCTCCACATATTAGTACAATTAAACAATTTACATGATAGTATAGAAAACATAACATATAAAATGACATGTAAATAATCACTTACTGCAAACTAATGAACCTCCCCAATCATCCTTTGCTTCTCTTCATCCACTTGAGAGGTAGAAGCATGAAGTGGAGTTGTCACCTCCTCTTGTTGCAGGCATGAAGAGCAAATTAGGCTAAAGATGAGTTAGATAAAATAACAAATACATAATGACATTTAAATTACTAGCTCATACCTATGTGAGAGGCATGGGAGACAAAATTGTCACAGCAATGCCCATCTCCATTGATCCACGACTATTAGGAGTATGTGATGATGTCATCAACTAAAACATAGGAATGTCATTATCTAACCAAAATGTACATAACATTATTTATATATAATGATTAAAAATAGTAGAACATACCTCAATGAAAGTCGATAACTAAATAGTACTACCAATGTGTCCTGATAATAAAGGTTCAACATAGGCATGATCATCATCAAATTATCATTTTAAGATTGGCATTGATATATGACAAAAAATTCACATGTAGTATATACTATTTTATTTCAAGTTACATGTTTGCGGATTTGACACACCTGCATATGCATGTGTTGATGCAAGATGTATACTCTAAACCTGGAATTTTATAACACAAAAAATTTTACATTAGTTTTCATTCATAATGAATTAATATAGTTAATTGTAAACTTCAATAGAAAATATAGTAAATTATGAAACCTTATTGACAAAATTACTTGTCAATCAATATTAAATGTCACATCCAATAACTCATCAATCAAAACTACATTATCCAATATAGAAGTATGATTTTCCTCACCTTGTGTCACATGCTCCTCAGAGTGTGGAGCATCCTCTTTGATGTGTGTTCTAGCGTCATGACCATGTACATCATGTGTTGTATACTTCATCCCAAAATCCTCAAACCCATAATCACATGCAAAACCACAAGCACAACAAATATGTAGTGATAGTTGATACCTCAAAGGCTCACCCTCATCACCCTAAGAAAGAGGCCTATTATAAATTAATAACGCAATGTGAGTGAATTGATGGATTGTAGGGTATGTACCTTGACACTATCCTTCACAATAGAAGGGACACTGATATGTTGAATGCATGGGAAAGTAAGTGGTCTCATTGGTTGGCTCTAAGTACAACATGTCCCCTATCTATCATGTGCAAAGCCTTTGCCTATGCCTTGGAATCATGCATATCAAAATAATTTAAATTTTCATCTAGGACAAACTCACAATAGAGTTTCCTCAATAAATATTAAGGTACCTCATTGTTGTTACATAGGGGAAGGTCAAAAACTATCCACCACCTATCCTAGAAGTTATCCTTTATTCCTTAATGTCGATACTAATAATTAAGGAATCTTTTGCAACTTGCATGCATAGGATAATTAGTTCTAGGGCCTACAAATAACACATATAAATCATTTTTCATAATCTTTCTATATTTCACTTGTTTGTAAGATAGCATGTCACACAATATTAGCAAGCATTTTCTCTATAAGTTGTCAATGTGTTTATTTGCCCACTATCTGATTCTATGTGAGATATTGTTGATTCCAACAACATTGCAAGAGCTTGCCAATGTGTGTTTGTCAGCATTTTGATTCCTATTCAACTTACAAATAGTGAAATCTTGCAATCTTGAATGGATAATGATAGGGGGAGACCATATGGTCATCATTTTATGCATTCAATTGGAAGATCAATAACATATTGAACAAAGCCTAGGATATCCTAAATTGTCTCTCTTCTTTCATTGTTAACCATTGCTATCATGAAGGCAATAAAGTGGTAAACTTCCTATCTAACCAAGCATTGATAATTCAAATGAAATAATAATCAGCAAGGAGGTCAAGAGTTGGTTGAATCTTGATGATATCATAGATCACTCATCGCGATTCTAAGGTGGTAAATGAAACTATTATACAATCATAAGACTAAATAAGAAACCACTTGCAACCAATATGGTCCTATGTCTAAAATGGATCGGTCATCCAACCACTTTATTCACATGTCCATATTATGTAATTGTCAATTGCCCAATTCACAAGACATGAAATTGTTTGTATATCTTTTATAATATTTTAATAGAAAGGGAGATGGCCCTTACCACTCACTTGAATTAACTAAAAAGAAAGAAAAGGTGTTGTTAGTATTAATAATTTATTGTTTGTGTTGGGTAGATAGTAGTTGGTTCCTACAAAAAAATATGATTATAAAAGTTAAAATTGTGAAGGCCTTTATAAAGGTTTTTGAATAATCTAATCAAATGTAGAAAACCCAAACATAATAGTTTATAAATTATTTTATTTACTTATTTTTATTGGTAACACGGAAATTTTTAGCTTGTCCCAAGCTTGGTAAGGTCACAAATAGGGGACATCATCCCTAGCTGAACACACCACAATAACGCGAATAGTCCAAACCCTTGAGTTCAACAGCTAGAAGGGACAAAGCCCATGAGCTCGGTGGCCCAACAAGGGCACCAAACATACAAGCACACCGGCCTAGCAAGGGTTTTGAATACAAAGACATGGGCATAAATGCCAACAGCTTCAATACGAAGGTTCAAGCCTATGATCACAATGGCACAACAGAAATTTGAACCTTGGTGGTTATAACAATAATGCCACGATTTTAACCATCACAATAGTTTATGTATTCTTTTATTATTTACGAATGTAATTCTTAATTTTATTTCCATGTTTGATCCTAGAGCCATACTATAGACCTTGCATCATCTTGCACGTGGGGCTGCGGCAAATTGATCACCGCCCTAGTTTACAACCAGTTAAAAAGTATGTCTTCAAGGGATGTAACATATTACCGGTGACCCTTATCCCTTGCAGTCCATAAAATGATGAGATTGGCTTTTCTTTCTTTGTATAAAAGGAAAGCCGTTAATCATTCATCTTCAATTAATCCAAGAATTTAATCTCCGGTATCAGATCACGTCTTTACCCTACTGCATCATTTTATTTTATTTTGGAGGTTCTAAGATTGTAATTCTCTATATAAGTATCACCGTAATATCACTTTTTTAAGGTTCTATGATTGTAATGTAAAGCTAGAGGTGTATCGGATCATGTCTTCACATGTCTTTATTCTGCTGCATCATTACTTGATAATGTCATTTCCCTTGTGGCAATGGTGTGTCTCTATCGATTATAAGCATCACTTTGGAAATGGTACATAAACTAGCAAAACAATGAAAAGCGTAGCCATCATCTCCTAAAGGCAACTAATTAATATAAACCATTCATAAGACGGGATAAAGATTGTCTGGAGGAATATCTTTCAACTAAGGAACACATAATACCCAATGGTTCAAAATGCACCGCCTAATAAAATTTAACTCCGAAGAAATGTGTCACTGATTACAATCACGAGGCACATTAATTGAGAGCTGAACAATTAGTGTGCATGCTATAAAATTTATAATGCCTCTATCTGTATCTGAAATATTATTCCTAAATCGAATATGTGATAAAAAATTATTAATGCTTCCATCTATATCGGATAAATCTAGTCCAAATGAGAATCGGATCAAAGCTCTGAAATAATTAGTGTTTGAAACTTCAATTACCCTGAGTATATACTTAAACTATCAACCGCCTTTTACATTGAGTTAAATATAGCCTCATCAAACATGGAGTTAAATATGAGCTTTTTACTTGAAGATGTCACAAGAGAAGTTAGCAACAGTCCTAAAATCCTCAAAGAAACTCGCATAATATATTCCATGTCTGACTAGAATCAAGATCCATGATGAGTTTATACCAATGGCAAATGGCAGACATAAGTATAACCACCTTAGCTTCATACAGAATGATGCAAAACACAACTTTTCCTGTCATGGTGCAAGAAAGACCCCATCCATCCCTTTTGAAACAAAAAGATGGGAACAGAAATGGACCTCCAAAATTAATCATTGGGATTGAATCTATCTAATTGCCAAATGATCTTTGTCCTCCACAGGTTTTTGTGGAGAATGGTGGAAGCTTGTGGGCTGCAGAACTATATAGGCCTCTCTCCATCTGTTCTCATCCATAATCCTTTGCAACTTTCAGTATTATTTTGCTCGATGATAGCGGTTTTTTCTGAAACTGTTACAACTGCACCCAAAAATCACAGCTGTGGTGAGGGTTTTCAGTTTTTCTCGTGGTTTGATGTTTTCCCTGTTTTGACAAAAGGAATATGAGGAATAAAACCAGTTTCAGTTAGAACTCACCAAAGAAGTAGGCTGATAGCCTTCAAATTTGTAAATCATTTTTTTATAAATTTGATATAAACCCACCTTTCTATCAAACAAAAGAAACTAAAAAGACCCCATCCAAAAAATTCTTGGAGGATAAATTACCTTGAAAGGAGCGCTTTCTGTTGTTACAATACCAAAATTCCAGCAAGTTTAAGAAGGGAGGCCAAAAAACCACTGGACTACACTGCCAATCTAACTAATTTATGTCAAACTGTCAGTTTGAGAATTCTATATTTGATTTATTAGAAAATGATCAGCTGCCAAGTGAAAAAGTACAGGATAGGATGACCAACCCATCAATATTAGCAATGTCATTTAACAATTAAAATGGATAAATTTTACTTAGACATCAAACAAACTTGGCATGGGTGCAACAATTTGTTAGGTTTATCCCACAAAAGAACAACTTGAATTGGGAGTTATCATTTTTAATCAGCCTCACCTTCATTTAGAGAAACTATCTGGTAAGCATATGCATCCTGAAATCAATTGGCATGTTAAACATTGTCATGCAACCAGTCCTTTTTCTTATAAAAAATAGCAAATGTAGTAGCAACAGTATATGTCTCAGTCTCTGCATTATTTGAAGTATCACTGTTGTTACAGGCAGACAGTAACTAGTACTTGTACAGGAGATTGGACGGATCCTCATACACCATTGAAAAAATGGTATATGATACTTGAGATGGGGAAAAATATGTCATTGGTCCCATAGCTTGAGATTTCTCCTTGGCCAAATGAGTGTGTTCTAACTAGTTACAAGTTGAACCTGATCATCACATCCTCCATCAAGACCGAATCTCATCTTTGTGGAGACCAATGAACACTTCATTTCCAAATGCCCCATATACTACAAGCTTCAAGGAGGATATCACTACCTCCACAAAGACTCAGGCAACACTCTATCTACTTCCTTCAAATATTCAAACCAATAGTGCTTGGCTCTTTTTCTTAGTAAAGTCGTCGCCCTTAACACAAATCCCAACAAGCGGAGTCTAAAGGCTCTAGAGCCCACATGTTGATCACTTCTTTTTTCCAACCCACCCAAGAAATAAACAACACAAAATGCACCATTGATACCAATTCTTCACATATCAAAGCCGACACATTAGTTAGGCACCACTTCTTTCACTACACCTTATTAAGATTACCCAAATTTTCAAAGCCTACTCTACCTCAACATCATGGCAACATGGATCTACTACTTACCACCCACCATCTAGATCACAAGGAGCTACACCACTCTTAGATGTTAGGGGAGTTTCTGAAGTGTTTTACTTCCTCCTAGGAACTCTCAGCCTAGCCTCTCCGACCTTAGATACTACCCGATGAGCATCATCAAAGCTTTCAAAGTGACCAATGAAGGATCAGCAACGACTCCACTTTTGGTCATCGATGGACATTACTATAATTTATTTCTTCTTTCTTACCAACAAATAAGGTTTTTACAATAGAAATTGTTAATTTTCATGCCAAAATTAGAAAATTACAAGTCTATTAGTGTATTTCTTTGGTTGTTTTAGCTCTTGTCAACTAGATATCAATACTTGAGGGAAAAACCAATATAATTTATATGATACATCTAAGAGACTTTCATATGAAGTTTCCCAATTTCAAGAGATGCTTCCAAGAGACATTGGGATGCAAAGAAAATTACCTAAAGTCTCCTTATGTATGGAGGCATTCCCATATGTGTCCTTGATACAGAAATGACTAGCAGCAGTCAAGATAAAAGTTTCCAGGTAAGTATGAGTATTGTTTTTATATTGATTAGATTCTAAATTCTACGCATTATGTTCACAATTATAAGGGGGTTCAAGATCATGTAGATTTTATGATGTGTTTGTAATTTTAAAATTTCATTCATGGGAAAACATAGTATTTAACATGCATCAGAAACTTGTATCATTGCCAGTTTTAGTGTCAAACTTAAATACAAAAAGCAATTTTGAGAAGAACGTTCATATTTTGTGTGAAGAAAGCCCAACTAAAAGACAAGACGCATGCAAATAAGTATTGCCTGTTAAATAGCTTACGGTATTGATGCAAGATTCAGCTTCCATGAAGTTTCATATAATGGTAAAAATAAAAACGTCAGAAAGCAGCTCAAACCAGATCAAAACAATGAAACTGTTAAGATGAAAACCTGGAGAAGAACAAATCAATAGATGGAATTACTAATCATACATTTTACATGCGCAATAAATGTTGCAAAACCCTCCTTGGGTGTCAATCCACTTTCTAGAAGAGCAGATTCAGTAGTTGGATGCATTTCTTCTTTTCAATCTGGGTGTAGTTGTACTCAAAATTACCCACAATTATACGCTCTTTACCTTCTAATATTATATTGAGACAGAAGAAGACTGCATCCAAATGCCAAATAGGTATAACATTCCAAAATCATGGACTGCAACCACGATTCACCACCTTCAGCAACAAGCAGTTTCAAAGCCCTGGCTATGGCTAATAGCATTAACACCCCTTTTATCCAGCTCAAAGGTAATCAGCAATTTCAATTACCAAGAGGCTTTCACAAATTTGATGTTACAAAGGGCTTAAAAGACGGCACGCTTTCCCCAAGTTGATGTTCTAAATCAATGGAAGCCATTACAACCTTTCCCCACGTTGATGTTATTTGTATATAGAAGCGGGACATGATTCTTCTGCAATACAAAAACTTTTCAATGAATAACCATTTTCAGTAGCTCAAATTTAAAATGGTAAGAGAATTGAATGTCAATAAATTGTCCTCAACAGACATGATAAACAGTCCCATTAACAGTAGAGAAATTGAATGGCAACTGCATATCGAACGTTCTCTTAATAGTAATCTGATTGCACTTCAGTATCTGCGCCCTGATTTTAGCCCCTCTTCATCAGTGCTGTTCTATTAACATAAGGGGCACAAATATTAACCACTACGGACTATGTAAGCTCTGAACTCCAAGATTTTTGAAAAAACAACTGGATAAATGACCATATAGTGAAAGATCTGCAAATAACAAACCAACTGACATGGAACGAGTTAGAGTCCTGATACTGTATAAAATCATTTGGTTTGAAATAATTTCCGGTATAAAAAGGAAATACCTACAAGAATAAACCCTTCTTTTATGTCCTACACAAAAGTTTGCCAACCTGAAAGCAATCACTGCATTTGCTCAAGTTTTTTTCATTCACCATCATCAGGTGTCCAGTCAGTTAATTCTCTACGTGGCACACTGATTGTTCCTACTTGCTCCTCGCTGTCATTAACATTGACAATTCCACGGCATCTTGGGAAGCCACAGTAGCAAGCTAACTGTTCATCTATAGAGAAAAATCTGGAAAAGAATGCCAGTCCATAAGAAAAAAAAAAAGTAAATAAACAAATTATAACTTGCCCGACAATCTTAAATGAGGTTACCATCTAGTTGCATAGAGTATCTAGGCAATGCTCTAAAATTTGAAAATTCAGGAAAGCAGTAGAAACAGATCCATGCACTATTTCTTGCTTATAAATCAAATGATACATAGCTACTAAATAGCAACTATCTCCAATATATAACACAAACTAATGATAATTAATAAAGGATATAAGGAAACTATATAAGTTAATACAGCAGTTGAATTAGCAATGATTGTTTAAATCTACTCAAGCGTAAGTCTCATGTGACATACAAACACAAACAAGGTTTAAGAAATCAAAGTAGAAATCTACATGGCAGAGGACCAAATATGGTATTGCAAAGATACGTATCTGCCCTTCTTTTATAACTGAGGGAATGGGTATCACGAATTATAAGGTAAAATAAAGAAAGGACATTATGTCAGGAACCTGAGGAAATTTACACTGACATTTTGTATACTTTGCCAAGTTTAAGCAAATGACAATAAGAAGAATATAATAACTATAAATCCATGCTCCTTGTAGACTGATACAACAACAAAACATGCCATCATTAGTGATACCTACCTACTGAGCTAGATTAGTATGTGTTTTTTGAGTTGAAACTCCTCGCTGAAATAAAAATGATGTTCTGCTGCTACAGTTCAACAGGTAGTGGAATTTGTTGTCAAGCTTAGCTAGGTAAGGAAACCCATTCAAGATGCTAGCTGTACACACATGGCCCTTCTTTCAAAGACAAAGGCAGAGTTTTGGAATATGGGGATTTCAAAAGTAAGAATAAAAAGGTTTTTATATAGCTATTTGGAATTTTGGAGTGACAAATAGGTCATGGATAGGAATTGTGGGGACCTTCTTGAAAAAATTATTGAATTTGATGACATCAGAAATAGAAGAGGATTTGTGAAGCAGTGCCCTTGTTTTTGAGTAGGGTTGGGTTATTCTTTAAGACATAGCTTTCATGGAGTTTATCCCAGCAAATCTAACTTGTTCATCCATCCCAAATTCTATTAAGGTTTTGAATTCCCGAGTTCCCTTGCATTTTAGTGTGCATTATGTTTTAAAAAATTTCAGAAATTACATTAGGAAATTGTTATATGTCCATAGAATTTAGTGTCTTCAGCTCAACACAAAGCTGAGGAGCATTCAGATTATCCTTCTTATAGAGTTTTTTGATATTTCTAAGTGTTTTCCATGGCAAGACCAACAAGAATGAAAAAAAATACCTTGAATAAGAGGTGTTCAAAGCGTTGGTTGAAACTTGAAAAAAAAAATCATGGACAAGATGTTTGTCACCAAAGATGAGAAAGAGAGAAAAATTGTGTCCATCTTAACATACGGCCAAATTTGACAAAATGGAGTGTACAACTTGTTAGAATATCACCAAAAAGATGTCTATGAAAGAAAGGATTCCACCTAAGAAGAGAAAAAGTCAAAAGATGAACCAAAAGTCCTAAAAACTAGGAACAAAAAGGACAGGATCCATGTCACCAAAAAAATGTGAAGGGTACAAGAATACAGCTAGTCATGGGTATTCATAGAAGAAATGAAGACTGAATTTTGTTGATTAAACACCACTAAATAATCTCCAAATCCGAATCTAATAATGTCCCCAAAATGGCTGGGTTGGAAGGGATCAATGGAGTATCTTTGGAGATCGCAGTTATTATGTCTCCTTTATCCGTCTACAGCCAAAATTCTCCTAGAGGTCACAAAACTAATGATATTGAGCCTTGGCATGTCTTTGGGATCCTGGCTTCATGCAAAAGCAATTGGTCATCCCCAAAACTTAGTTACAAGATTTGATGTTTTAGGTGATGATAACTTACTATGCTGTAATTATCTTGCAACTATCTTTTGATAAATTTTAAGCTCAGTAGAACTAGACTTCATTTAGCAACTAGCTACCTATTAGCCATAAGTTAATAATCTTCTCATTCCATGAATGCACACATGCCAGAAGTTCTATTTTTGTACCTTTGTACAAGTGACATTGCATGATTCTCTCTCATCCTGTTTCTTGTACCATTATTGATTCTATGTTACTTATACTATTCTAGTGTTCAACAGGTATAGTTGCAATCAGCTCTTGTTCTTCCTTGTATCTTAATGTGTACATTCTCATCGAGCATAATTAATCCCAATTGATGAATCTCACCATATATATGTGGTGAGAATGAAGAAGTTGTAGAATTTGTTGCGTCTCTGTGAGACAAAGTCAAAGAAATATGTAATCAGTCTATCAGGTCAAGAAGATAATTGTAAAGATTGATGTCTGGGTCACGGCCTTGTGGAGAAAATTTCAAAAAAGGCTAGGAATCTCTGATTGAAATATGGGAATAAAGAGGAGTCTAAAGTTGGTTGTCCCATGGTCACTGAGAAAAATGTATTAATCAAGGAGACTGAACGTCTTACTATGACAGTCTTTCACAATCCAAAGCTGATCAGACCACATTCTATCAATATAAGGTGGAAATCCAAGGCTATAAAGCATTGCTTAACTACTTCAGACAAAGAATAAGGCCTTTAAAAATCTAGAGAAAAAGGTCATCAGAAAAGAAACTTACTATTGAGACAGTACGCATCCATCAAGAATACTTTCAAGTTTCAACTCATCTCTATAGATTCCAAGAGCACTTGAGACAGTAAGCATCCCTGCTTTACTCCAATAGAGCTTCAAACAAAGTCAACATGGCCATGCACAATCTTCAATGGTCCAACAAGCCTCATCATTCTCATTAGAGCAATAATTAGTCTCATTGGAACCCCAACTTCTAAAAGAGGCAGTGTTTAAAAACTAAGCTAGAGGCTTTTCAGTAGTTCACATGACAGCAATAAATCTGAGAGTTTCAACTTAGCTTCTTCAAGAATAGTGTCAAATTATGGTCAACAATCAATTAAGAATACAGAAACATACAATGTAGCCATCACTATGTGCAACAAATGGTGAAGTTCCTCAGCCTCATGGAATTCTTTCTAACCCTGCGCACTACCTACTCAGGAAAAACAGAACAATGGTGAGGCTATTAACCTCAAATTTATTCCCCAAATGAACTACTATTCTTTACTGTATAGCAACAATTTTTTTCTTGGGACTGCCTCAGAAATGAAAAGATAAATATTTTTTCAATGAGATTTAATCAGGATAAAACCAGTTTATGGAAAGGGTAATGGTTAGGGAAAAAAATGGTTTAGGGTTAGGATTTGGGAAAATTTGGAAAAATATTGACTCAGAAATAGAAAAACCATTTTTTTTTAACCCAGAAAGACCAAAAAAATGGTGGAAATTTACAATTTTATTTCCAGTCATAATTTGTTGCAATTTATTCATGTTTTTAATCAGTCAAAATCTTGATGGACCATTTTTTCCAAACTATCACAATTTTTTAAAGATTAATGCTTCTATGCTTTCCTGTACCCTTTTGCCCTCATCTTGCAACTGAACTATTTTTACTTAGAATGAATCCTACAACACCAAATGCCTAATCTGCATTTACTATAAGTCTATAAAGGATCAAATGAATCAAACAAACTTTCTTTGTCTTTTCACTTCATGCTATGTCCTCTTAAGAAATGCATGACCATAGTTCATCACCACCTGACACCCCTTCACAAGGCTTGTTAAATGATAAATCCATAATTTAGTCTCATCCGATAAAGGAGAAAAGTAATTAATTTTGGCATTAACAAACCTTAATAGGCAATGACTAAACAAATGTGTGTTGGTAATGTGTGCTTGTATGCAAATTAAAGTTCAGACCTTGAAGGTGAAGCTAGATATCAGTCTAAGGCAACAGCTATAGGTATTTTTATCTCCCTGCCTGTACAAACAAAGAAATGAAAATCCTAGTCTTTGACATATTGTAAAGCAACTACTTTAGTTTGCAGATGTTAATAAAATACCCAATTCTATTCTATCAAAAGCAACCAATGGAAAGGCAAATGCAACATGACAAGCATGCCATTAAACGTTGAAGTTAGTGGTATGCTGAAGAAGCAAGCAAAAGAAATTCATGCCAAACAACAAGGACCTACAAAAGTCATGCAACAATTTTAGTGATATAGTTATAGATTCAGTTTGCTTGTGTGCGTTTCAAAATATGAAATAAATGTTCAATACTTCAATTAGAAATCACAAAATCTATTCATAATAATAAGCTAGTCAGTGTTATTGCTGTATTTCTCTCTTTCCAATCTCTCATTTTCTTGTCTACTTTTATGCATGTCAAGAAAAGGCATTAATGTTAAACAGAACACCGTGTACATACCTGTAATCATAAGTCAGTTCTTCCCACTGCTTTATATCTCTTTTAGCAAAGATAATGATGCGGTCTTCACCACATACATTAATGGCCCTTGAATAACAATTAGGCTGTTCATTATAGCGAATTTATTAGTTCTAATTCATGTAATTTAAACAAACCCCTAGGACTTGGAGTAAAAATTTAAGTTCCAAAACCATAGCCTGGGACACTATTTGAACTATGTGTCTGAGCACAAAAGCAAATGTTACTCTATGAGATAACAAAAAAAATTTCCAAACAGTTTGACATGGCTACCTCACATGAATGATTGATTAGATGAGCAATACTACCAACTCTGGTAGCATCTATAACGCGTTCCTCGTCAATGCGAAACATGTAAGTGCCTGCACCCTGTACAAGCAGCAACAAGCATATCATACATGGAGAATATTATGTAATACATTTTCCAAAGCTACTTTTTAGGAAGAAGTTCCCAAAACAGAATACTTGAGAATTATACTCAAGAATTAAAACCAGGTACTTAGGTAATAACAATGCTTTCTATGCTATAAGTCCAATTTTGAAGGTCAATTTAACATATATGCAAAATGGTTTTCAAATTTCAACCTAAAAATATTGGGAATGCTCCAGCAAATATTCAAAAGTATAATTAAATTGAGTAGGTAAAGTGAAGTCCTTAATGACTTTAAATTCCAAAATCATAAATATAAGCAAAATGATTTTCAAATAGCATTAAAGTACAACTAGCAGAAATAGCACTAAAAAGCAAAAAGAAGCTACAAGCTATAATTAAACTAAAATCCCATTAATAAAAGGGCATAGCTGGAAATAGGGACCTTCAAGGAAGCAATGACTTGGGCAAAGATTGAAACAAGCACAGCCAATTGAGTGACAAGCTATCCAATATAGCATAATGAAATTGATATAGTTGAGATCTCTGTTTGAAAAATTCGCAGACTCATGAGTCACTTGGCAAAACACGGAGTTGACATGAGTCGTACACTGAGTCCTAGCTGGTTACTCACAAAATACTTGCAAGTTTCTGTCTAAAACTCGGTATCTTTTTGCACAAGACTCGTACATTTTGTGCATGGACTCCCCTAGCAAAAAAATAGGAAAAACCCATGCAATTTTTCATGCCTACAATTCGTTTTGATGATTTCTCCTCTGATTTTTCTCAACAAAAGACATATTCAGGACTTAGGTGACAAAATGTTCCAAGAGAAAGGTTTGGAAGGAGATTTTAAGGCACCTTCAAAGATTCATACCAATAAGTATCTTTTTTTTTCTTTGGTTTCCCAGTTTGAAATTACAAAAGTTGAAAACCTAGGGGAAATGTTGCCTATTTCATGCCCCCAACATTTTTCTGTTATATTTTCATTCTATTTTCTCTTATAAATATTTGTCACTTGGCCATAACATTTTTATTCGAAACCTTACCATAACATTTTTTTTAAAACCTTGCTGTTTATTTTTAATCTAGTATCAACAATGTCGAGTGTAGTGCAAATTAGCGATAGGAAATACACTACATGGAAGTATGGGATGTCAAGTGATGTCAAGGGCCAAGTTTGTGGTAATGATTCCAAGCTTGTTATAATAAGAGGAACCAATATATTAAAGCACCACCTTGCTCGAATACTTCAACATGATGTGAAGGCATCAAAAAGGTTATGAGAGAAATGAATTCCCTATTTATGAATTTAGATATGAAAATATGGAAAGGAAAAAGGAAGCAATGGCAATGGTGATGAATGCCAATCCTATTTCATCTACATATATCTTTGTTGCCCCGCACATTCGTCATCTAATTTCCTCTTCTGGTGAGACTCTTGAGGATTCTATTTCTAACCATCTTCCTTCTTCACCCAAGGCACAACCTTTGCTTGAAGGTACCACTTGGAATAAGGAAAAACACTGTGAAGCTAGGATGGCAATGACAAACTGTTGGTACTACAATAATTTATCCTTCACTGTGGTGAGCAGCCCATATTGGGAAGGGTTGGTAAATGCATTGACAATTGTCAATAAAGGATTTAAAACTCCAACAAATAAGAACCTGAGTGAGAAATTGTTAGAGGAAGCCATAAAAAATGCATGGCTTGTGGTTGATGATCAGAAGGAAGTATTGCAGAGAAGGGGTTGCAACATCTTATCAAATAAATGGACAAATGGCCAAAATAGAACTCCTTAACTTTTTAGTGGCTTTTAATGGCACATAGATGTTTTTGAAGTCTATAGATGCCTTGCAAGAAGTCAATAATGCTAAGACTTTGTGCAATCTATTGGACAGGATGATCCAGAAAGTTGGAGTTGAGCATGCTGTCTAAATTGTCATGGACAATACAGCAACATATTCATTCACGGGAAGACTTATTACGGAGAGGCATCCTTCTATTTCTTGGACATTGGAAGAGGACATTGGGAAGATTGGATGGATCAAAAGTGTAGTTGAAGATGCTAAACAAGGTACCAAATTTATCTACAACCATACTCATGTCCTTTCTTTGATGAGAGATCACATGAATGGCAAGAGGCTTGTGTTACCGGAAGTGACACAATTTGCCACCCACTTCCTCACTTTGCAGAGCATTGTTGTTGTAATTCCTTCTCTCAAGCAAGAGTTTGTCTCCACTACCTAGATGGGGTCTCCATATGCCAAAAAAAACAAAGGGAAGAAAGCCACAAGAATAGATTTTGATGACTTGTTCATCAAAAATACAAAGTTGCTCAAGGTAAGTAACAAATACAAACATAAATATTATATGGAACTATCTATTTGCTATGGTTTTTATTTGGTTAATTTTGTAATAAATTAAATTTTATTTTCATTTTTTTTGGTGACAAAACATTTGATCAAGGTTCTACATTTAGTGGATGGAGATGGCATAACAATGGGTTACCTCCATAAGGGGCCATGGATAGGGCTGAAGAAGCCATTTTACATTACTATGGTGGAAACATATGATGATGTCATGGCAAGCATTGTTTCATGCATTGATAATATGGTACCAAATAATGAGATTAGAAACAAAGTTCTTGATAGTTGGAGGCCTACAAGGGTGCAAAGGGGAAGCTCTTTTCTTCAAATCATGTAATTCAAAGGAGGGGCAAACAACTAGGTAAAAATAATCCTTTAATTTTTAGCTTAGTACCTAAAAGTAGAAACTAGAAACTTGAAAGTTTGAACAAGCTGTAAATTTTTTACTTGATTCTTATATTTCTTCTAATTTTATTTGTAAAATTGTAGTGAGAGAATTACAATGCTGGCATACCAAAAATCTTGAGCCTAGCTATTTGTGTTTTGTCTCAAGTCTCTAGTGTTTTTGGGTGTGAACACAATTGGAGCCTATTTGAAAGCATTTGCACAAAGAAGAGAAATAGGTTGACCCAATAGTGCCTCAATGACCTTGTCTTCATCTAGTACAACTTTCACCTTCAAACCAAAAAGATGGAGGGTTCTTCTCATGACAGTATTGACGTGGATGACATCAATCATTTTGCTGATTGGACTGCAAAAGAAGAAAATACTGATGTCATGTTTACTGATGAATATCTTGTTGAGTTGGAGAGAGCAGCAGCAAAAGCAACAGAGTTGGATGCACTGGAGAAAAACAAAGTTAATTTTGAGGAAACAATCAGTCCTCATTTTGTTACAGAGTTACCTTCTAGTTCGAGGCCTGAAAAATTAAGTACACTAGTAGGGAGGAGAGGAGGATGTAGATTGTATTTGGCTGTTTTTTGACATATGTAAACAGTTATACTTATAGTGCTGTTATAAAACTATTATTTATAATTTTGTTGTAATACTATGTATTGTTTGACTTTGAAACTTTTGCAATTTCAAATTTTGAATGTATGAGCATCATGACATGTAATGTTTGCATTATGACAAATTGATAATCCAATTAGACTTGTGTGTTCTCTAAATGCACTAATTTCTGTTTTTTTTTGTGTAATTATGTTTTGTTTTGTTTTTTTCACTAAGTCTGAAGTCCAAGCTAAATTTTTGGGGTGCCAAGTCCACTTTTCAAACTACTGGTTCAGATAAGCCAACAAGGAGCATCTCCATGGAAGCAATTACTTAGGGAAAGTGTGAAGTAGGCACTGCCAGTTGAAAGATAAGCTGTATCATATAGCAGAATGGAAAAGACACAAGTGAATGACACTCAACAAATTGATGTACCCATAAAAAAAAATCGCATAGTATCATCTTTTGAGTCAGATATTGTCATTCACCACCTAGTAAGTCATTGCCAAATTCTTACCTCTTGTGCTCATGAATCTTGTTTTTCTAAGCTCTAATCAATGTCTTTGCATGGCCAACAATGGATGTTTCCAAGACATCATACAAGACAAAGAATACAGCTTAGAAAAGGAAGAAGATGCAAAAATGGTCCAAGGCATGAAATGAACATCCCAATGCATAGGGGCATGCCAATATATTGAGTGTCCTGAAACCAATGTTCAAGTCAAAAATAAAATATTTAGACCCCTGGAGTGCACAAATACACTAGACAGCCAAAAAGTGCTCTTTTAAGAGGAAAAATGGCTTGACAAATCAACAATTGTTCTTTTGGTCTCAAAAGTGCTTAAGCGAAAAGTGGAAAAGTGGCTTAACAGGTCAAAAGGTACTTTTTTAATGAAAAAATGGCTTAGCAAATCAAAAAGAAAAAGTGAATAACATCAAAAAAGTGGCATCTATCTGTATTGGAGTGCTCCAATACACAAGTGTCCCACATTCAATGTTTAAGTTAAAACATGGACATCCTAGTGCATTGGCATGCACCAATACCAAGAGTGTCCCAAAAAAGTGAAATACATGAAGAGTGGCCCTTCAACACTTTAAGTGCGCCAATACAAAGAGCATAGCAGAAGTTTTAAAATGTAAATAGTGGACACTTAGACTATAGAAACACACCAATACAAAGAGCATACCAAAATTTGTAAAAATGTCGAAAAGAGGTAGCCTAATGTAGAGGCACATGCCAATACAAAGAGCACATCAAAAGTTGTCAAAATGTTAGAATGTGACACCTATACTAGAGGAGTGCTCCATTACACTGAGAGTCCCAAATCAATGTTTCAGTTGAAAAGTGGACATCCCAATGCATTGAGTACCCCAAAATTTTAAAAAACAGAAAATTAAGCACACAATACCAAAGAGGGTCCCACCTTGTCAAAAAAGCATCAAATTTAGTCACTTAGACCCATAAAGTGTGCCTCTCTAAGTGGAAGACCAAAAGTTGGAAAGCTTCAAAATGAAAAATAACCTTCAGTCTTGTGGCTTGTACGTCTCCAAAGAGTGTTCCAGTTTTGCAAACATAAGGACAGAGACTGCTCAAGCACACGCCAAGATAAATGATAGGAAAGTTAAATTAAGTTTTGATGAGTTGCAGTTTTTCAAGGGTTATGACATCAGGTATCAAACATCTCCACAGGCAGTGAAGCAGATTTTCAAAGTTTTGCATTGTTTGACAGCCATTGCAGACTTTTTTGGCAGATTTCCTAATATCTACAGCAGAGTTTCAGTGGATATTTTGTGCAGTTCCAACAGATTATTCATTATTTGGCTCTCATTTACAAAGGATAATAGTAGGTCTTCAACTATGCTCAGCATGTTTCAGTCCTCAAGTTGCAAATTTGTTCAACGTCAGTTTTATCATTTCCTCCATTCTTCATTCAAAGTGCTCTCTATGGTCAATGATCTGCTATTTTCTTCAAAAAAGATCATATGGAGGTAATCATATCCTTGGCTCCCCAGAATACCAAGTTGCAGATTTGACTCATAGATTGTTTCATCCTTGATAAGGTTTAAGTTTCAAAGCACTCAAGTTTACAAGTTTTCAAAGAAATCAGATTCAAGTCACCAATATTGTTTTGGTGAATTGTCAACGCTCTCTAAGGTCTAAATTTTTCCATTAGTTATTAGTTTCAAAATAAGGACATCATTCTTGTTGCATCAAAAATATTGAGAGGAGCTAACTAACAACACCAGACTGCCTATTCTTAGCCATTGTTATTATTGATGGATCACTCTTCTTAGATGACCTTTTAGAAGGTTTATCTTGGGACATGGGTATCAAGATCTTTTTAAAGCTTTCTTGTTTTAGACTACTATGTATTTTGAATCTATTTTGCGGTTAAGGCTTGTTTTGTTGCAAGCAAGCTATTTTTGACGTAAGAATTTTGGTATGCTTTTTATTTATTTTGAATAAATCACATGCAAATATTGTAAAAAAAATTATAAATAAGTGCTATTCACGCTTAGATTGGGGAATGATATTCTTTAAGCCTACTTGCTGCTGTAATTATTGTTCAAGCTTCTTGTGTTGTCTTATGTGTTGATTTGGCATGTTGAATAGAAATTAGTAATTGTTGCAGGCTTTGAATTGCACTCTTCATTAACATGGGTGTTGTATCTTTGTAAATTGTATGCAATTTCTATCATTCAATTTATCAGGTCTTGTCTATTGTTTTCAATCCATTTCAATTCTTGTGTTGTACTCATTTGGTCTCCACCTTTTGGCAAAAAGTGTGAGCATGTGTTAGCTGTCATAGATTAGGTTCATGTCAGTCAAAAAAAATATAAAATCTCTCATATGCCCAGGCCTGAGACCAAAAGATAAGCAATTTCTTTAGTCTGTTCGCAATGCATGCTCAAAACCCAGAGATTTAAAATGTACATATTGTAGAAAGCAAGAGGTTGTTTCCTTAAGTTCTAGGGCTTAGTTTAGTTTTTGTACATGACACGACTGAATGACACTCAACACATCAAGCTAATAAGATGTTCATACAAGCAACCAAGAAGAAGCTTCAAGGAAGCAATTACTTTGGCTAATTGTGAAGCAGGTACAGCCTGTTTAGTGATAAGCTGTATCATAGAGCAGAAAGGAGTTGATATAGTTGCATTTAGAACAGAATTTTGGAAGCAAGAAAAAACAATATACTGATCACTACAGTTTACATAGGCTGTAATGTCCCCTGTTGGGATGTCTCTATATTTTGCCCTAAAACCACAATTCCCATCAAAATAAGAAATGCAATATATTTAAGAATAATGGAATTGCCAATTAAATTGTCCTCTATAAGTAAATCTTGGTTTAGATCCTGCACACAATATTAGTCACTAGAAATTGACATTTTAGTAAACATCATGATATCCATGTGCATTAGTCAAATCAAAATCTAATTAATGCAATAGCCTTTCCAATGTGGATTCCCATAATAATCTTATTATTAAGAATTCGTTGAAATAATTGCAAACTGCAGTCTCAAGGTTGGTTGCCCTTGTACTGCGAGAGCATGGAAGGTGGGTCGCCCTTCCACCCCTCAGTCCACCTTGGAGGCTGGTCATCCTCCTTGATCAATCTCAAAGGCATGGAAGGCCGGTCTTCCATTCCACCCTCTGGCCCACGACCATGGAAGGCCGGTCTTCCATTCCATCTCAGGGTGTCATACTTGATAAGAGCATGAAGGTCAGTCTTCCTTCACCTCTCGTGAACCCAAAAGGTTGATCAGCCTCCCTATTTGCAATCCAATTCTCTAAACTCGAAATAGATTATTATACGAATCCCTTATCACATATAATAAAAAGAAGCATGTAGATTATTCACAAAGATCATTAAGACCACTATTGCAAGATCACATATATATATAGTTATTTCTGATTATATTTAACTTACTTCCCGATAATATTCTTGCTAATAATATTTATTCCAATAGATCTCTTATTCTGATTTCTTTTTATTTTCTAACCTGCTTGTTTTATCCCAATTGATGCCTATAGCACTCAAAAAACATCCATAGAAGTCACAAGAAACTTGAAATATAATTGGGGCTAAAAGATCAACTAATAACAGAAAATCATTAGAAATAAAGAATATACTTACAACTAAGGAATTATATATGAAATGTTCTCTAATATCTGCAATAATTGGCCTGACAATCTCCCCAGTGTATTCAATGACCTGAATCATAACAATCAGGCAAAGTTTATAATGATCTCTATAAGGACAGAACAATAGTTATATTTTGATTGAATGTAAATGAGCATTGAAATTTTTGTGACCAACATATATTCTAAACAAAACATACCATGTCCCCTGCTTTGTGTGGTTGTTTTGCAAAAATGCCAAACCCGTGTATACCTGATTTTCCTACAGAATCCCATTAAATGCTGAGTTTTAGTCCGCATAACTTCAATAGAATAAGCTACGCATACTTCTGTCATAAATGTACATACACAGAGAATTTTGTTTCCAGAAAATTTTAACGAGAACATAGGAATGACACCACTTGTACACTTAAGAAATCAGCTTTCCCAGTATTATATGATGAACAGCATTATGAATATTTTGCCTCCAGAAACAGTTGATTACAATGATAATTCTAGCTCTCACCCAACCTACCTAGTTTGTCAATCTGAAATAAGCATAGTTTTGGCATAGGTAAATAAATAAAGGGTCAAAAGCACCTCAGCTAAAGAAAAGGCATGAAAAGCATCTTCTGGTTTTTGGGAAAATCAAATTAGGAAGGAAGAGCAATATCATGATCTTGTAAACCAGGAGTTTACTTGAATCATGTAATTTGAAGATCAATACCAAAGCCATAGTAATATCAGTTTTACTGCTCAATCAGCATTCCACACACTGGTAATATCATAGTAATGTTACACTGATACAAAGCATGGTCATCCATCACTATTCTTAATCTCCAACCCCTCATCAAAGCTGTCAACCATGTTTCCCCAAGTTTCCGGTACAGGTAAGCACGGTAGCACCTTTCCAGTATGGCAAAAAAAATCCAGCATTTGGGAACAATGAGGGAATGGGGCAGGGGAGAGCAAATAAATTACAATACAGATATAGAAATACTGTTATACATGATAATTCGAAAAAGAAAAAAAATTGTAGCTTTTGATTTGCATATATGAGCATCATTAAGTGCTTCAAAGAGATGCATTAATAATATTAACATTAAACCCATGACACTGAACATTGCAATGAACATTCAAATTGAAAATTAATCTTAACAAATATAAATGCAATATTTCAAATCAATTTTAAGTTATTATCATAATGATAACTATAACACAAGTTTTAAGGCTTACATGACAAAATGAAAATCAGAAAATATAACAGTCATATTACATACAGTGACAAGATGCTAAGCTGCAAGCATGGAGCAACAAGCTCAATACTTAGAATCTTCATCAGACATGTGCCCCAATAGTTCCTCATCATTGCTTGATACTGAACCTTTGGCTTCTCAGATGGGACCTCAATCAATCTAGGTTGCATATCCTAAT
>VDFB02025300.1:0-68434 GCA_007258455.2 Sequoia sempervirens
TAACCTGTTTGGCCAAAGTAAATCCATGCAAACTAATTGGTGAGACACATCAAGTTCGTTGTAACAATACGCCGATACCAACAAGTTTGGCCAAAATGAACATTCGAAGTGCAAGTCAATGAGATAAAATGAAATCGGTAGGACCTCATTTCGATGGTGCAACTCCTGCTGATACGAATCCTCCTCAGTCACCGAAACAATGAAAGAGTCCTGCCGAAAGGTGAATGCACATGACCTATGATCACTGAGACATCAAAGAAGTATTGCTGACAGACCTAAATCATACAAATGTTAGCACAAGAACAACATGGGTTAGGGAGACAGCCATGAACCTATGCCGATATAGACCATAATGAGAATTATTCAAGACTCGATGGAATTTATGGGGCTATATGGGAAAAATATGGGTAAAAACATCATGAAGGGAGGAAAATATGCTCAAGGTAGGACTCATTTGGAAAATTCACATGTATGGACAACATGAAAATCATTAGAAATTTATAGTTCCAACAGTGGCTCCGTCTGGAGATGAATGATAGTGAGATCATTGCAAGGATCTAGATCTTTGGGTGAGTAGACCAGATACAAAATAAGGAACCAGTGAGTAGAATGGAAGTGGATGACAAATGCAAAATGGAGATGGAGAAAACCCTAAACTACTGTACATGGAAAATTATTTTGAAAGAAGGAAAATTAGGATTGTCCATGTACTAGCAAGTCTTGTTCCTTTTATTTTGTAAGCTACTATGCATGGAAAAGAATTTTAAAGAGGATCATCAAGAGTTCTCCATGCACTGGCAACCCTTAATCTTCTATATTGTTTCAAGAGAAAAAATGCTTCAGAAATTGCCCATGTATAGGAAACTCCTGATCTTCACCAGCCATATTCTGTAAATAGTATGAATCTTCTCCTCTCTTTCCAACATCAACAAAAGGTCCCAGCCACAAAGCCTCGAATTTCCCATGTTTTCCCTTCTCCTGGAACCTTACATTCCACATCAGTACCAAATCACTTTCTCCAAATTTCCTATCCTTTGCTTTTTTTTCAAATAGATATTTCATCTTTTTCTGTAACTTTATGTTTTGATTTTGGGAAACTCTTCTTATTTCATCAAGTTTAGCTAGTTGCTCCATTCTTTCCTCCATAGGTGCAGGAACATCCAAATCTTCCTGAAGGACAAACTTGTAGACTGGTAACAAATTCTGCAAAGGCATCCTGGCCGGTATTCCATACACTAATTTGAATAGGGACTTCCCAATTGCTTTCTTCATAGTGGTTCTATCAGCCCACACAACTAGTCTTAATTTTGAATCTCAAGCCTTCTTGTTTTGACCTAAAATTCTTCTTATAATCTTTAGAATACTTTTATTGCTAGACTTAGCTTGACCATTAGCCTGTGGATGATAAGGAGCTGCATAAGAAATAGTAATACCATATATACTATAGAAATTTTTGAATTCATCTAATCTAAAACACATCCCATTGTCAGTGATCAACCTCAATGGCATACCAAATATGGTAATGATATTATCCATTAGGAACCATGTCACCAACTTACTTGTAGCTTGTTTAGTTGGGATCACCTCTACCCATTTGGTAAAATAATCAGTGGCCACCAGTATCCACCTATGTCCACCACTTGATTTTTCTTGTATCTCTCCAATGAAATCAATCCCCATTGATGAAAAGGGGCATCAACCTGCAATGGTCAAAGTGGCAAAGCTCCCTGATACTTTAGTTTTCCAGAGAATTTTTGGTAGGCTTCACACTTTCTTACATATGTAAAAGAATCATTAAAAACCTTCGGCCAGTAGTAACCTTCCCTGAGAATTTTATGCGCAGTTGTCTTGATTGAGTAATGTCCTCCACAAAACCCTTCATGTATTTCACTTAGGACATGCCTAGCTTGTGATTCATCTAGACATAACAATAGTATACCATCCCTATTCTTCCAAAATAGATCTCCATCCATAAAAACATACTTAGATGCCTGCAACTTCAGCATTCTTTTCTGGTTATCATTCAATCCCTTTGGAAACTTCATGTATTTAAGATAATGCATAACATATGTATACCATTGAGTATGCTCAATGCTTGCAATTGCATTCTCTCCCTGTATATTACAAATTTGGTTTGCTTCAATATTCACTTTTGTCATTAATTTAGCCAAGCCCTGACCTCTTACAAGTTTGGTAATCTGTATCTCCATGTCAAACTCCTAAATTTTGTTAATCCATTTGCATCTTTTTCCTGTTACTTCATATTGTGTCAGAATATCTTTGACAGCTGCATGAGGGATGTAAGCAAACACCCTTGCTCCAACTAGATATGGCTTGAAATCTTTTACAACTTTCACTAGTGCAAATGCCTATTTTTCCATTATATCATACTTTAATTTAGACCCTTGTAATGACTTACTGAAGAAAGACATGGGCTGTTCATAACCATTCTCATTCTTTTGTAACATAACAACAACAATAGTGTGCATTGAGGAAAATGAAAATATCTGGAAAGGTTTTGCAAAATCCAGAGACTTAAGGATAGAAGCCTCCTTGATAGCCCATTTAATAGATACAAAAGCTTCCAAAGCCTCTGTAGTCCATTCTATTTTCTGTCCTTTCCTCAACATTTTTGATATAGGTTTAATAATCTCAGCAAAGTTAGAAACAAATCTCCTAACAAAATTAATTTGTCCAAAGAACGATTGTATTGCCTTAATAGTTTTAGGGATAGGTATTTTATCAATGGCCTCAACCCTCTCAGGGTCTATCCTAATCCCCTCCTTTGAAACAATATGTCCCAAGAGCTTACCCTCTATGACTATAAAATGACATTTCTTAGGGTTCAAGCTAATACCATATTCAAGGGCTTTTATAAATACCTTTTCCAGATGATGAACATGATCTTCAGCCTTCTTTGAATAAGTAGTGAGGTCATCCTGATACACCACCATGATAACATTGATCAAATCTGCAAATGCCACATCCATTGCTCTTTGGAAAGTTGCCCCTGCATTAGTAAGACCATATGGCATTCTTATGTATACATATGTTCCCCAAGGAGTTGTAAATGTTGTCTTATATAACTTAGATTCTTTGACCATAACCTGGTTATACCCTAAAAACCCATCCATCATAGACAACAGTTCACACCCTGTCACCTTATGCAATATAGCCTCCATATTGGGTAGAGGATAATTATCTTTGAGGTATGCTATGTTTAAATTTTTGAAATCTACACACAGCCTGATATCTCCATTTTTCTTTCTCATAGGGACCAAGTTTGAGACCCACGTTGAATGTCTAATTGGTTTAATAATTCCTCCATCTCTGAGCTTTTCCAACTCCTTCTACATCTTAGGCTCCAATGTTGGATTTATGGGTCTTTGCTTTTGTCTGAATGGCTTAGCATCTGGTTTCAATGGTATTTCATGCTGAAACAAGTGTTCCCTATATGCTTTTAGATCTTCATAAGACCAAGCAAACACATGTTTATATTTTCTTAGCAACTCTATCAGCATTCTTCTAATTGTAGGGCTTATTTTCCTCCCTATGTACACCTTTCTTGGTGTCATCTCAGTCCCCAAGTTAATCTCTTCAATATCCCCCCTATTTACTAGTGCTTGCTTTATGAGGGATCGATCATTTCCGTCGTACACCCTCTCCAATGCTACTAAGCCTTTAGGAAGCTTATTTGTTTTGAGTTGTAAGATTTCTTTCCCAAATACCATTTGCTTCCCATCCACTTCTACAACCAAGGTGTTGAAGTCAATTTCTTGGGCTTCATATTGATCTATACAATGGAGGAATTTTAAAAGATCAGTATCATCATTAAAGACTTTCCAGCTATATACATTATCAGGCACAACAAGCCTTGTATTGAATTCAATTTGTGATACCCCAGACAATTTAATATCATCTCTTTTCAGTGCTAAATTTGCTAGAAGATCAGCCACTATGTTCTTTGATCTATTTATCCACTCAGTTGAAAGGCATCAAACAACTCAATTGTATCCCATACAACATTTCAGTATTGCTTTAGTCTTCTATGCTTTGCTGCATATTTTGAATTAATTTGTGAAACAACCAACTTTGAATCCCCTAGAATAGTCAGCAACTTGATTTTGTGTTTCAAAGCTATATTCAAACCTATTAACAAAGCTCAATACTCTACAACATTGTTTGTACTTTCAAATGCTAACATAAATGAATACTTAAATGTAATACCCCCAGGTGAAACAAATACTATCCCTACTCCATTACCTTCTTGACTGCAAGCTCTATCAAAGTACATCTTCCACACACTATTGCAGTTTTTTGTAGCATGCTTCTTAATTGGATCACTATTGATCAACTCTAGCTGGGCTGGTTCTATATTAAAACTCCCAAGATCAACATCACAAAAACAATTGATCTGATTTTGTGGTACATAATCAACAAGCTGATTCATCCTTGGCTCCTTGTACAACTTCACCTCTTATCCATTTACCAGAATTGTTGCATAAGATAGATCAAACTAAACATTCCCACCAATAGCTACCATCCACTATCTTGATAAAA
The DNA here is from genome assembly GCA_007258455.2 of Sequoia sempervirens. NCBI lineage: Eukaryota > Viridiplantae > Streptophyta > Pinopsida > Cupressales > Cupressaceae > Sequoia > Sequoia sempervirens. The sequence continues at coordinate 4,561 of VDFB02025300.1, forward strand.
GCATACCAAACTAAGGAGGGGTGTCTATTACTGTTATATCAATATTATAAGCCACTTGAGGATAAGAAGATAGCTTGACTTCAACATCTTTCATTATACCCACCACAGGAACAAGTTGGTTATCCATCGCATAGCACTTACCTTCATATGTATCCCTTCTCATGCCTAATTGTTTCATCACTCCTACTGGCATAATATTCATAGTAGCACCAGAATCTATCATGCAATTCCTTAACAATTTGTTATTTATAAGTAATGTAGTGAAAAAAGGATCGACCTGTAGGGAACTTGTCAATACATTACTCACATATTTCTAAGATATTTACTTCCTCTTGCATACTACTTGCTTTAGTAGCCACCTTGTTTTTAGAATTCACAGGCTTTTCATTTGTTATCAATTAGACAACACTATCTCTGTATTCCTTAATCTTCATCATCTCAAGTAGTGGAACATACATCTTTACTTGAGATAAAGCCTATGTGAATTCAAAAGAAGAACTCTCCATTTTAACCATTTTCTTTTGCTCTGGCACTTCTCCTTTGTTTTCTTCCTTTTCTCTTTTTCCTGATTGATCAGGATTTTGCATTTCTTTGTGTAATTCCTTCACTTCCTCCTTGTGGACAAGCTTTTTCCTACTTTCATCATATTGTTTATTTTTAGTTTTCTTTGAAGCTCCTTGTGTCATTTTTTGAACCTTCGTAAATATTCCCATAGGGACACCTTCCTTCTCATTTATCGTCCCATTTCTCAAACAGTACTTACTCCTTGCTTCTTCAACTGCAACAACAATTAATCTCTCTATCTCCTCTTCAGTGAGTTTCCTTATGCTACCCCGAGTAGACATTTCATTAGAATATTGCTTTGTATAATCTTCCTCAAAGTCAGAAAAGATCTGCTGCTCAGCCATGTGGACATTGTATTTCTGATTTGAAACATCATACTCATAACCTTCATCCTCTGAAGATGAGTACCCTTCCTCCACATGGTGAAAAGTGTTTGAATTCAAGTACACCTTATGATCTTCTCCACTGTATCCCATCAACATTCCTTCCTCCTGCATTCTTTGGGCTACAACACAATAATCTGGGGAATGTGGCTTATCACAAACTTCACAGAAATAATTGTTATTTACCATATAGGCTCCCTTCATTCTCAATGGATTAGGAGTTTCTTTGTTTCTAGGCCTATCTATTATAGGTTTTCCATCCTTCCAATTTTTATTATAAGGCATGTCATGCAGCGTAGGCCTTTCATTCCTGTATGTGTTTTCCTATTTGTATTGATGATTATTAGTTTGTTGGGGAGCCCTATGATTTTCTCTTTTATCAATTATCCCAGCAGCCCTCCTATTGTTTTCAATTGTTAATGTTGTCTTATGAGCTTCATCCAAGTCCCTTGGGAATCTATTTCTCAGTTCATACCCTATTTTAGGATCGAATGCATTCAAGTAAACACTCAATGCTATAGAGTCTGGAAACTTTGATCTAGGAGGTATTCTATTCTACAGTTTATTGAATTTCTAGTTGAAATCATAAATTGAGTCATTCTGATTTTTCTGAATTCACATCAATTCATGAAGAGTAGCATCAGGTGCACTTTGATTCCCATATTGCTCAAGGAATCGATCCTAAAATATTTGGAGAGAATAAATAGAAGCTGTTGCTAAGCTATTGAACCAATCCCTAGCTTCTTCAATAAGAGACATCAGGAATAGCCTCATATGTAGATCTTCATAAGGTACATCCAAATGTTGAATGAAGGCATTGAAACTCCTTAAATGATCCTCGACAGTGATTGCATTACTCCCTGTGAACTTAGGCACCAAATTTCTCCAACTGCCATCTATAGGATAAGGGTATAATTGAAACCCCGCCAAATCAAATTATCTGATCATGGTGGTATACTGATGAGGAAGTTGGTTAGGTGGGTATTGGTACATTTGGTTATTATATTATGTGTTGTGATGTGACACATAATGCTGACTAGGAGGTGGATGTATATTTGTATATTGTGTGGGAATATGAGGTGGGTTATTTAGTTGTCTGTATTGATTCCCAACTTGATGATGAGGGACCCTTGGAGGCTCAGAAGGCCCTACACCATAATTACCCAGTTTATGAGGTGGTACATATTTTGAGGGGCAACTAGTTGTGTGAGTAATGTTCTGAACCTTATGCAATTTGAATTCTTTCATTGCTTTTACCATCTGGGCTTTCTCCTACTCTTCCCTCTCTTTTTTCTAAGATTCAAACCACAGTTTAATTTCTTCATAAGTTAAAGATTCATAATCTTCTTAAGGAATTTCATGATCAGTGGGTCCACTCTGATTACCTTCCATTTTTTGGTTATATTCATGTTGAATTATGAGTCATTCAGCTTCAAATTTAGCATGCCACTCTGCCTATTTCTGAGAATCGTGAAAAGGATTTCTTTGATCTTTTGGGGTACAAGGTTTGCAGTTGAATTATCTGTCCATGTATCAAAAAAATTATATGTTTCACCATGAGGTATTGATGATTTGTCTTTGTTCATCATGCACATGTCCTCACTTACCCCTTTACCCTTGTTAGTCTTGTCATTTTTGTGTGTCCACTTACTACTGCCAGTAGGAGCTCCAGAATGACCTCCCCAGTATTGAGATCTTCTTCCAATCATATTGCAATGTTTTATCAGAGTTGCCACTCACTTTCTTAAAAGTGAGAAAATGTTTGTTTTTTACTATTCCCAGTGGAGTTTGTATTTTGTTTCTAACTCTATGATTAAGGTGTAGATTCTGAAGATAATTCCCCAGTAGAGTTGCCAATTTGTTAGCTCTCAAAAATGCAGGTTTGAAACATGAAAGGTTGCCAAGCTTTCACAACATTTTAGGGTAACAGACAAGGTCAAAATATTTAGACCTTCTACTCTTCAGGTGCTCCTAGACCTAGGTGGGTGTACCTATATGAATTGTGCAGGCTTGATGTGCTTATCTTTCTTGAAATGTTTTGCCCACAATGGTAGATAGGAGTGGAAAAATGAATTCAAACCTGATACAAATAGCAATAGCAATCTTCTAAATCTAAAATCTAAAATACTTAATTAATAGATGTAAAAGAAATGAATGAATCTAAATGATGAAACTGCAAATACCAGTGCTTTATTGGGTATGCGGAGTCAAATGAAAAAGAAATGAACAAATTATTCTGGCAGAAACTCAAAATTTTCCCATATATTCTGTTTATAACTTGTATAAACATGCATGATTATGACTACTGAGCTCTCCTTTAATAATCCAAATGAATCTCCTTGATTACTATGATCAACTAAAAGGATTTAATCTCTCCTTGAAAGAACCAATCAATTAATCACACAGCCACAACAAATGTGTACTGATAAACTGAAAATAAACTTGCTATATCAATTTAGACAACAAAAAAAATCAACTTGGAGAAAGCTTAGTAATACTTTTAATAAATCTAATAGACAATTGACACTAGAAATGAGCTGCAACATCAACTAATTCTCATTAAAGTCTCCATTTTGAAATCATAAATCATAGTCTCTATTTTCTAGAAAAACTATCCAACTGTATATTCTCTACCTTATCTACTATAAAAATCTGAAAAAAGTCACATTATTCACAATCAGGAATGAACATTTATACACCAACATTTGAACAGGTACATCATTTCATATTCCAATGTAGGCGAACAGTTGCAATCAGGAAAATCCATGTCGGCCTGCAACTGCATTTAGAAATTCTCATGTCGGCCACAGTGTCAAAGATTTTGTTAATCATCACTGAACAGTCGCTAAGACAACTCTATAAGTATGCCGAAGGAAATTATATTGCTATCATCCTATGCTCTTCTGTTCTTTGTGTTGTTCACTTTCACCGTGACCATTTGTTTGCTATGCTGAAGTCAAGAAGTATCCTTTTGTCCCCTTTGTGTTTCACCATGACCATATGCCGTCAGTGAGATGTCATACAACATACATTATGTTTCATTGAGAGCCCCATGTTACATTCCTTCCAATTGCTGAGACATAAGATATCTCTCACTAATGCATTCTTTTGTTTCATTCATAGTCACCGTAACATTCTAATAATAAAGAGACCTCACATATTGCATATCATGTCTCACCGAAAGTTCCTTCATCCTTCCTGAGTCGCTGAGACAAGAGAAAACTCTCGCCGAGAAGCATCTCCCATTCACTTTCGCCAAGACATTTCAAAATCAGGGAGATATCCCACAGATCACCCTATCTCTCACAAAGACATACTTTTCTTGTGTGTCATTGTGACCCTTCACCATCGGGGAGACATTATATAGAATTCCCTTTGTTTTACCAAAAGACCCAAACTCACTTTAGATCGCCAAGAGAAAGCAATTCTCACACCGACATAATCCTTATGCACACTATCGGCAGGACCAGACGTCACTCGCCAAGATATTATATTGATGCCCATTAGTCTTACCAAGATCTTCTTTTGTGTTGGTCAGTGAGACTCTTTGAATTCACTGACTTCACACCAAAGAAACACATCTCTCATTGATGAGTATTTTGATAGAAACCCTTTGAAATAAGTCAGTGAGACATATACATTTCGGTAAGACCTCACCCCGACATCCTTTGGTTTGGCCGAAATGAAATCACTTGTATTGTTCAGTGAAACTCTACCTGATATGCATTCCTTTATCAGCAGTTGGAAAGACAAGGTGATTTTTCCAAGATGTTAAATCAAAGAAGATCTCTCACCGATGAGCATCCCCCACTGTCGGTCAGTGAGACAACAAGGTCTCGCAAGATGCTATCCTGAAAGCAACCTGTTTGGCTGAAGTAAATCCATGTGAAATAATCAGTGAGACACATCAGGTTCATTGTAACATTATGCTGATACCAACAAGTTTGGCCAAAATGAACATTCGAAGTGCAAGTCGATGAGATAAAATGAAATTGGTAGGACCTCATTCCGATGGTGCAACTCTTGCCGATATGAATCCTCCTCAGTCACCAAAAAAATGAAAGAGTCCCATCGAAAGGTGAATGCACATGACCTGTGATCACTGAGACATCAAAGAAGTATCACTGACAAACCTAAGGCATACAAATGTTAGCACAAGAACAACATGGGTCAGGGAGATAGCCATGAACCTATGCCGATATAGACCATAATGAGAATTATTCAAGACTCAATGGAATTTATGGGGCTATATGGGAAAAATATGGGTAAAAACATCATGAAGGGAGGAAAATGTGCTCAAGGTAGGACTAATTTGGAAAATGCATGGGTATGGACAACATGAAAATCATCAAAAATTTACAGTTCCAACACACCCCCCCTCTTAGTGTTCCTAGTGTCCAACATTTGCCATATCATATTTGATGTATATAGTTGTAGTAGACACATAATTTTCCCTATTTGTGAATTATATATTGTGACCGATCATTATAGCTACATATTTCACAACAAGATTGGTAATAGGCTTTGTTGCAAGATCCATTCTGTCAAATGTAGCACCGACGAGTTCCATCACCACTTCATTCTTCAAAAAATTCAACACCAGTACTAGTCCAATATCATAGAGTCTAGTAAATTCCTTAATCACTTCTTTGGTTATAAGGTGAGGTCTATCAGTCCACAACTTATCATGAATTCTGCTAAGATTTGGTTTAACATACTTGTCATCAACAGTGGAGATAAACTTAGGAAAATAATTCCACCAATCCAAATTCTTCACAATAATATTTGCATACTCAGGTTATATCAAGAAATCATCCCCGGTGAGCTCATTCTACCATATATATATCAATTTTCTATGATTATACTCATTTTTAACTTGAATGTACATTCTAGTGTCTTCAATGAGAATGACACCGTGAGGAATCAATGAGAAGGCACCAAGAGGGTTGTCTTCGAAAACCTTCATGGAATACTTCTTATAAGAAGGTCTAGGTCTTTCTGACATGTTTACGACTATAGGGGTTTCCATTTCTCCACAAATCAAGCTCAAATGATTTTAAAAAGAAGATTCACACAATCCCACAACAACATAGAAGAGTAAAATACCTTTTTCTTTCACAAAAACTAGAACTAGGGTTTGCATAGCTCACTCTCCAAATCACCTCAAGAATGATCCAAATCACTCTCCACTTTCTTCAAATGCACAAGTGATCAAAATTCCTTACAAATTCACTTTATAAATCAACGATCTGCCCTAATTTGTATTAAATGTAGAAAAAATCAAAAAGCTAATAAAAACCTTCTTCACTACACAGAAAAACCCTAATTTACTCTGCAAATGATCATGCCTGCAACTTTTCTTCAATTTCCTTTTGCATAACCTTTGTGTATCTATTCCTTACAACATATCTCCATGCCAAGTTTTAACACACCAAATATCCATGGGGGTTGAACAATTTTTTCTTAATACTCCTCCTAAGACCATGTTGGGTCTAATTGTCAGACGAGTTGTCTACACCAAATGAGGGCACATATACATTTGATGTTTTTGGATCTTATTTCTTCTTCCATAGCTTTTTCATTTCTTGCTTAACTTCTTTCTTGTCAATTGTCTTCACTGGTTCATTCTTCTTTATCGGATCAGATTGCTTTCCCCCTTTACTTTTTCATACTCTTAAAATATGTTCATGTTTGTTGCAGTTGTAGAAAACAACATTTTTCTATTTTTTTTACCTCCATTAACCCTTGATCTTAACTTATTTTCTTTGTGTCCAAACTTATTACATGCATAGCAGTAGCCAACAAAAGATTGATTCTTTCTACCTCCATTAAACCAATTCATCATATAAGTTCTGCACTCACTAGCTCTATGTCCAACTTTCTTTCATGTAAAACATTTTTTGGAGAAGGAGCTAGCATACTGGTTTATTCTACTTCTACACTCTATCACCTTGTGACCAAATTTATTTCATGAAAATAAAAAACCATTGAACGATGGGTACCTATGAGCATTTGATTATATGATAGGTGGTCTCCTAGCAAAGCTTATGGGATTTCTTGTTTGTTTTCCTTTATCTTGAATCTTTTGATTGTCCATTGTGTTTGAGGTCTGCATCTCCTTAAATCTTTCACCTGCTTATTTTCCCAAATCATCTTTGTCTTTAGTTGGTTTTTGTCTTGCAATCAACTCATCAAGCTTGGTGGAGCTTGTTTTGAACTTATCTTCACAAAGTTTTTCTTTTTCTAGATCTTCTCTCAAGTTCACTACTTCTTGTTCAATCCTTGAGTATTCATCAATCTTGCTTTACATCACTATATTCAGACAATCTTCAATTCTATTCTTTTCCTCCACTTGTACCTTCAATCCGGTGATCTCTTCATTTGCTTGTTTTAATTTCTCACTTAGTTCTCTATGTCTTTCTTTTAATTTCTTCAAATGCTCTTTCAATTTTTGGATGCATTCATTTGCCTCATCAAGATTTTCTTTCAAATCTTTGTTTTCATTTTCAGCCTTGTCAAGATCTTCAAGAGCAACCCAAAGTTCTTCTTTATCATCCATTTGTTCACTATTCAAGATCTTCCTCAAGCTGTTAGGCTTCTTCAAAGGAACCAAGATCTGATACCAATTATTGAATACCAAAGATACTGAGAAGGGGGGGTGAATCAACATCTTCTTAAACTTATTAAACAAAAACCATCCAATTACTCCAATGAATATAATACTAAAAATGAGCAAGAGCATTAGAAAAAAATGAAATCACACAACACGTGAACACCAGAATCTTTACATGGAAAACCCAAAATAGGAAAAACCACAGTGAGGATTATCTCATAACATAATATAACCAATTATAAGATATTACAAAGGGTGGCTCACTACTAGGAGTCACTATCCAAAATGGGAGGCTCATTGCCTACAAAGATACAATATAAAAGTGGCTTATAGCCAGAAAATGAACTAATAAAGTTACACCTAACAAGTGTTGATTCAGTTCCTTAGATACTCAATAAACTGAATTTACACACTTCATCATTTTCACATACTTGTCTTCTTCTCTGTCTTCATACTTTTTCTTTCTCAAAAATCTCAAAAACTATCCAATATATATAGCTAATTCATCCACAAGCATCAATTAGGTCGGCCTAATTAGATACAACCCTTATTCACCAAAAATATGAACTATCAGTTTCAAGCTTGTATATAACCTTTCCAAAAGAAATTGAAGTGAGTAGCACACTACAACATGTTGGCATGGACCTAAGATAGTTTACAGATACATCTGTAATACAAAATTAATTCATTACACCATCAACTATTCATTAGGTCAGCCAGGGATAGACCTCATAACAAAATACAACAACCCCATACGAGCACTTGTGAACATGATATTTTGAACTTAAAAGCTTCTAACATCCAAAAACCATTTCCTAAAATTGTAAACAATAATAATCATCAGTAGAGGATTGTAGACCAAAATACTAAAGGATAATAACTATTATATCAGTTCAAACTACTAGATCAAGCTTGAACTTAAACTTGTAGTTGCAAATCATATAACATAGTGAAATCAATGACAACACAAAATTTGTATAATAAGATGTTCTTATTCATTCTTTCAACAATCATAACATATAAAAATGGATTAAAATATACAAAAAAACATACACCACATGATGGGATAGCATATTGTGGAAAATAATTGGAGGTTGGAAAACACTATGTGTTGTGAGCTCTTTTATTCTTCACATTGAAAGTTGAAGGTTTGAGAGCATGGGGTGGAGTTGTAGGTGCGAGATATATAAAAGAATCCAAATTCAACTAAGGGGTGAGGAATGAATTGGGATGTTACTTATCAAGGGTTTGAAAACAATACTTGGTTTGCAATTTTAATAACACCTAGTGTTTTCAAACTTGCAATTATACATTGTTGTCCTTGCCATTGTATGAAAAGGTTGACCTGTCAATGCTCAGTACAAGCATTAGATAAGAACTCTATAAAAACATGACAAAATTTCATGACAGATGGGCATCTTTGGAGCAACTTTGCAATATTTTCAAAACAATCTCTTCTCTCCAACACACATCACCACCTCTTCCACAATCTGATCCACTGAGGTCCATGATCTTGAAAGGTCTCATTGATGTATAATGGAGAGAAATGCATGTTTTGAAAATGAGAAAGATATGCTTCAAAGTTTCCTAGTTTTCATGAAATGTTGTCATGTTTTTGTAGAGGTTACTATTAGTTTTGATGATGAGTTTAAGCATAATTGGTATCAGAGCCGAGTCACGGGTTCCAATCCTATGGTCACACTAGCAAGGGGGAATTATTGGAAGCTTGGCACTTCCACCCCTTAGCTAGTGTTTTCTATTTGATTCGTGATATAGTTTAACCACCTACCATGAATCTTATCTTATTCTTGTATCAAGAATTGAGTGGTCAATGTTTTTGTGCAATAGCAAGGTCAACACACATAGACAATAAGAATGTAATGACAATTTTTTGATTACTTACATAGTAAGAACCCAATTGGTTGGTCACACCTCACGTAAATTTAGATAGTTTTATGTATCCTCCAGCTGCAATTATATTGACAATATTAATGTCTTGGAAGCCTTTTATTTCATACATAGTAATAATGTAATGAATTTCACCTTCAAAATATATAATAATTCTTAGTTACGGTATAAATTGTATTTGAGTTTCTTTGTACGATTGAAAAAAAGAAATGCACAAAATAATGGTAGATTGGAAATCACAATGTGGGTTGTTAGTTGTTTCATTCTGCATGTTTAAATCTAAATACTTGAGAGGACAAGGAGGACTTGTAGGTGTGAGATATATTCGATTGTAGGTTTCTTAATGCCTCATGTTTTCCAATTTCATTACATTATTGCTATCTAGAAAGCAAAATGTTCTCAATACAATCAAAAAAATACCAAATTGAGGTGAGGGGCAAGTAACCAATTGGGTTGTTACTTGTAAAGGGTCTTAGAATAGTATGTGGGTTGTAGGATTTATAACACCTAGTGTTTTCCAATTTGAAATTTCACATAATAGTTTGAATGTCTTGAAAAGCTTTTGTTATTTAGATAGTATGAATGTAATGAAATGAACCTCCAAAATTTACAACTGTTAGTTATGGTATAAATTTCAATTCAATATCTTCATGTGATTGGAAAAACAAATACACAAAATAATTGCACATTAGAAAACACAATGGGTAACTTGTATAGCATTTTACAACACTATGTGGGTTGTAGGTTTCATAACACCATCTCTTTTCCAACCTATAATTTTGTCAATAGTAGGAATGTATTGAATCCCTTTTTTTATTTAGACAGAAAGAATGTACTAAAAGGAACCTTCAAAATTTATCACAAGTCTTAGGTAGAGTAAAATATGTGTTTCAAATTCCTCTTATGATTGAAAAAAGATATGCTTGCTTACTGCAGATGGTGCAATAAATTTTGGAACTTTAACTGTCTATAACACTTGCAACTATTTTAAATTTTATAGCAAACCAAGGATGTGCACAATAAAAGGAAAATTTCTTCGTATAGCAAATAATGTCGTTGAGGTGGTTAGCACACCTAAGAGGGTGTGTAGTGACACATCTTTGGGATGGTCATATTCCACAAATGTTAGGTAATGTTTGGTAATTACAAGATGCAATCAAATTTATAATTTTAATCTCTCGTAAGTGGTTATTATGTTGGCTAGAAAGTTGGAATGTTTTAATCAGGAGGTAGCAACCATGGTATAGAGGAAGTCCCCTCATTTTAGGAAAACATTGAATGTTGAGGTAGTGATGTGTTCAGTAATTGATTGTGAACTTCCAATTTCCCTTTACTTCCAATGTGTTAATTAGAATGCTTTATAATTTCAAGTAGAAAATATCATGTCTATTATAAATATAATGGTTTTGATAGTATATCATTCCTTCGATTCAATATGGTAATTAGGGAGACCATCACACTCTTGACATAGTCCACAACAATGAGCAAGAGCATGCAAAGGGAGACCCTAAGGATGGGGAGGGACCCAATGAAGCATGGGGTGATGTGGTAGATGGGAAGGTATATATAATAACTCAATTATTGCATCATTTGGTTATGTGTATATGTTGTTCATTCAAATTGTTTTAATATCAATTATATTAAGTGATTTTCTTTTTCAAATTTGTTGTGTAGGTTGTTGTTGAATACAATAAAGAAGTGGAGAATGCTAGATATGTATATTATTGTATTATGAAAGAATGTATGAGAAAATATCATGATTGGAGATTATTCAACATGCATAGGATTCAACATCACCACCTTCCTATTCTTGTGGCACCAAAGCATGGCCGAACTACATTGGGGGGAACCAAAACACCCTCCTCCTCTCCCTAAGAAATTGAAAGAGTACCTTCAAAAGAAAGTGGAAAATATGGAGTACCAATTGAATCTATAGTAGAATCTCCAGCAGAAGCGTGCTATTGAAAGGGTCTATAAAAAGTGTGGGAAACATAGATTTTGTCTACTTCCCCAAGAAGGAAAGGACAAGGTAAAGATGCAAATGGAATTATACAATACTGAGGAGAAGGAGCAAAGAAGCAAAAAAATATTAAAATTGTAGGAGAGAAAGAGAAAGGATAGAATGGTAATGTTGAATTGAACTGTTAAATCTGAATTTTGGTTGGTTCATATTTTTGTTCTAATGCATACAAGGTTCACTTAATGTTAACTTACATTACATGACAAGGTGATGGTTGAGAAGCAGTTCCTACCGCCCAACAGAGTAGTTTTCTAGTAGAGGAAGTTGTTCCCATGAAAGCACAAGATGATGTTGTTCCTCCCAACTCAACATCTAACATTCAAAAGAAGCATCATACATGGTCAAAAGATTCAAGGCACCCTCACAAGAAGAAATGAGAACAAACGGTGATCTCAAAATCTTCTATTTAATGTATTTTTATTATTTGACTGAATTGGTTGCATGCATATGAATTTGATTGATGTTTCAATTCTTGCTATTACATGACAAGGATGAACAATGAAGTGTTTCCCTCGAGTAAGTTATTGTTGATTTGGAAGATGAAGCAGTTCCCATGAAAGCACAAGATGAAGTTGTTCCTCCCAACCTATTGTCTAACATTGAGAAGGTGTATATGGTTTAAAGTTTCCTCATGCCCTCACAAGAAGAAACAAGAACAATTGGTGATTTCAAAATATTCTATTTAACATTTATTTTTATTATTTCAATGAATTGGTTGCATGCATCTAAATTTGATGTGACATTTCAATTCCTGATATTATAGGGCAACGATGAACAACAAAGTGTTGTTAAAATAGTCCAGGACAACTAAGAGGGGGGTGAATTAGTTGTCACACAATTTCAAACTTAAAACTTCAACAATTACTAATTCCACAACCACATTATTCTGTTATTAAGTAAGAGCATGAAACAAAAATAATAGAAAGCAAAGCAATACAATGAACACTAGATTTTTATGTGGAAAACCTAATGAGGGAAAAACCACAGTGAGAGTTAACTCACGATATAAAGATTATAAAACAAAGGCTCACTACCCAAAAGAGGACTCATTGTCCAAGTACAAAGGCTCACTGCCTATAGAAAGGAATCACTATCCAATAGTGAGGCTCATTTCCTACAGATACAAGAGAGAACAAAAAGATCCACCACAACAATTAATACACATTCGCAGGATTGCAAAAAACTTATCACACTACCTTCAACTCAATGGAGAACTGCTATCACATCTCACACACATAGTTCTTCTCCTATGATTTGTGGCTCACTTTCATCACTTTGCATCACACTGTATACAACTCTTCATAATTCAACTTGATTTTATACCATCCTCAACCTTAGAAACTTTCTCCAAGTTCGGCCACAAAAACCTTATTTCATAAATTTAAAATAGGTTGGCTACTCAAAATTCCCATGGTGGAAAGGAATAATAATGGACCAATAAAAACATTTTTCAAGATAACAAAAATAATATCTCAAAACAACTACACACTTCCTTAACTAAATTTTATTCTCCGAATGAAGTGTAAACACCAGGTCGGCCATACCTAATGAAAACACAAATAAACATTGATGTACAAGCTTCCCAATCAGAAGATGACATGTGGACTCCACAACATGCTTCACTAAGCACAAGAATACACCTAAGAATCTTTTAGATACATCCACAATGAAACAACAAACTTCAATCACTAAACACCTTTCACCAGTCCATCTAGAATGTATAAACTCACATTGAATTATTGAAACATGAATTTTGGATCACCAACCTTCAAACCTCTTTGCCAAAGCACAAAAAAGACCTTCACAATACATATCCTAGATTTGCAAGATCTGAAACAAAATTGCAGAGAACTGTAGAGCAAAACTATTTCTCCCATTCCATAGAAGACCAATTCTGCCAGAACAATTCACACACTGGTGAACACAACTTTTGCACACCATCATACCAGAAACTGAAACTTAGAATATATCACCACTAAATCCTCATTAACAATACTTCATATCCACACAAGCATAGGATCAACACAAGAGAAATGTGGAGCACATACCATAGCACATTCTAAATAGACTTCTCTTCTTTATTTAATTTTCTTAAAAGCACTTGGAAACTCATCAATACAACACATTTGTAACACATAAAAGATAGTTCCATGTACTCATAGCATCTCAACAACATCTCAACTATACATTTACAATCCGCAACATACTAAACTATGTTGACATCAATGACAACATTAATGACATCACCAATCTTGCTCATACTTGCAACAATCTCCCCCTTTTTCATTGATGGTAACACATGATGTGAAAAACCATCAAGGACATCATCATCCTTCACAATATCGAGAGAACAACTTCTCTTCTTTAGCAACTATTTTTCACATGACTTTTCTCTCTCCCTTACTCCAATCTCTCCCCCTTTGACATCAATGGAAAAGATCTATAAAACTACTTTACCCCCCTTAGGAGTACACCCATACTGCAACAATGAAACCATTTCTACTCCCCCTATGGAGTAGACCCATTTATCAGTCCAGATAAATGAAGAATCTATGAATTCATTGGATTGATGCACCTTCATGTGCACCTAGACAGGAGGGCCAATGACCCCCAACTTCTCCCTAAGATGCTCAAAAGTATCCTTTGGAAGAGCCTTGGTAAATATATCTACAATTTGTTCCTTTGTGATCACATACTCCAATCTAAGCTCATTCTCTAGCAATTTTTCTCTCAGGAAATGATACTTGATAGATATATGTTTTGTTCTTGAATGCATAACTGGGTTCTTTGAAATGTTTATCGCACTTGTATTGTCACATAAAATAGAGTTGGTTCATCACATATCACACCAATTTCCTTTAGAGTTTGCTTCAGCCACAAGACTTGTGTGCAACAGGATGCTACAACAATATATTTTTCCTCTATAGTGGATAAAGAAACTAAGTCTTGCTTCTTACTCAACCATGAAAACAATCTTCCACCAAGAAAGAAAGCACCACCACTGGTACTCTTCTAGTCATCTACACTTCTAGCCCAATCAATATTTCTATAAGCACTCAAGGTGAAATCATCACTCTTAGGGTACCATAATCCATAATCAAATGTACCTTTAAGGTATCTAAATATCCTCTTTACAACTACAACATGTGCCTCTTTAGGATTTTCTTGGAATCTAGCAACTAAACACATTGCATGCATAATGTATGGTCTGGTAGCAGTAAGATAAAATAGTCCACCAATCATAGATCTATATTTTCTTTGATTAGTCTTAGCAGATTCATCATCTTTACTTAGCTTACATTTGGTTATCATAGGAGTACAAACAGGTTTGGAATCATCCATCCCAAACTTATTTAACAACTCTTTTGCATACTTAGATTATGAAATGAATGCCCCTTTTTCAGTTTGATTCACTTGTAGGCCAAGGAAGAAATTCAATTCACCAATCATAGACATATCAAATTATTTTTGCATCTCTTCAGCAAACTTCTTACACATTCCTTCTTTTCCACCAAAAATGATATCATCAACATAGACAACTACTATCAACATCTTGTTACCTTGCACTTTGAAGTAAAGATTGTTGTCAGTAGAACCTTTGTTGAATCCTTGCTTTGTCAGATACCTGTCCAGTCTTGCATACCAAGCTCTGGGAGCTTGCTTCAGTCTATACAACAACTTCTTCAACTTATAAACCATGTCTAGTTTGTTAGACAACTAAAACCCTTTCAGGTTGCTCCATGTACACCTCTTCCTCCAACTCACCATTCAAAAGTGTTGACTTAACATCCATCTGATACACTTTGAAGTTCTTATGAGTAGAAAAAGCCAAAGACATCCTAATAGCTTCCATTCTAGCCATAGGGGGAGATTTCTTTTCAAAATCCATACCTTCAACTTGTGAATATCCTCTGCATATCAATCTTTCCTTATTCCTTACAACTTCTCCATTTTCATTCAGCTTATTTCAAAATACCCATTTTGAGGCAATCACATTCTTATTCATAGGCCTAGGGACTAGTTCCCATGTCTGATTCTTTTCTATCTACTACAATTCTTCTTTCATAGCCTTCATCCAACTCTCATCTTCACATGCTTCACTCATAGTCTTAGGTTCAATTTTAGAAAGAAAACACATATTTACCTGAGCTACAACTCTGCTTCTAGTCTTTACACCTTCATTTTTACTTCCAATCACATGTCCATATATAGGATCATCAGTTTCAACCTCACTTATCTCAATAGGTCTGCATGTCTTCATCAAATTTCACATTTACACTTTTAATGATCTTTCTCAACCTTTTATTGAAGCATCTATAAGCTTTGCTAGTAGTAGAATATCCAAGAAAAATTCCTTCATCATCTCTTTTAATATAGCATCTACTTCCAAATAACTTAAAATACTTCACAGTAGGAGTCTTATCAGTCCATAAATCAAAAGGTGTCTTAGTGTTGTTGTATCTAATCTGAACTCTATTTAGAACATAAACAACAGTATGTATTGCTTCTCTCTAGTAGACATCTAGTACATTTGATTCTTTCATCATAGTTCTAGTTGCTTCCTGTACTGTCTAGTTTTTCCTTTCAACTACACCATTCTGTTGAGGGGTTCTCAGAGAAGAAAAATATATTTTTATGCCATGTTCACAAAATGTATTAAACTCACAAGTGAATTTCCCACCTCTATCAGATCTCAAACACTTGATTTTCAAATTTACTTCATTTTCAACTCTTTCTTTAAATACCTTGAACCTATCCAGAGCTTGAGTCTTTTCCCTAAGAAAATCAACCCATTTCATTTGAGTATAATCATCAATAAGCAACATGAAATACCTATCACCATTCAGGCTTCCAGTCCTAGTTGGACCACAAAGATCAATATGAATCAACTCTAGCATTTCAGTAGTAGAATACTCTTTTCCCTTAAAGCTACATCTTGTCTGTTTCCCCAATAGTCAGCTTCTACAAATAGCATTACCAGGTCTTGTGATTCTAGGAAATCCTTGAACAATCCCTTTTGCATTGATCTTGACCAAGTTATCAAAGTTTACATGTCCCATTCTCCAGTGCCATAACCAACTTTCAATAATTTGAGATACAAGGCAATGACCATCAACTTCTTTCAACTGATAGATGTTTCCATGAGTTCTTCTTCCAGCAACAATCATATCTCCACTTCCAAATCCTTTTCTAATTTCATAGGTATTATTCTGGAACACAAGTTTAAAACCATTGCTACACAGTTGACCAGCACTCAAAAGGTTATGCCTCAAACCTTTCACATAATATACATCATTAGTATTATGCACTCCATCAAAACTAATTAAACCTTTCCCATAGATCTTTACTCTTTAATCGTCACCAAACATAACTAAGCCACCATCATATTTCTCAAGTTTAGTGAACTTACTCTTATCTCAGGTCATGTGATTAGAACATCCACTATCAATCACATAATAGTCTTCATCCTGTCTTGCATGAAATGTAGTAACCAAAGTACCTTCCATCCTATTCCTCTTATTCTTTGGACCTTTATTGCTTGCACAATTTCTAGGGTTATTGGATATAGATTTATTTTCCAAAGCTAGGAATAATAATTCACTATCATCAGCCTCATTCTCATATTCATCATTAGAAATTCTTGCTTCTTTTTTAACATAGTACAACTTCTTATATCTCTTATCCTTCCTATCCTTATCCTTATAATCCTTGTTCTTCTTATGCACAACTCCATTCGGACATCTCGAAGCATAAAGACCAATATTACCACAACTAAAACATTTAAAGGAAAACATACCTTTACACTTTCTAGTTCCTTTCATCAGCTTCCTGGTGAAGTTTGATTCCAGCTCATCAACACCATCACTATCTAGTTCCTATTCAATCTTCAATTCCTTGAATGTCATTTCTTTCATTTCTTCTATCTTTTCTTCTTTCTGGAACTTCCTCATCTCAAATGCTTGCAAGGTTCTGAACAACTATTCCAAAGTGTAAGTCTTAGGATTATGTACTTCAATAATCAAGATCTTATTATTGTTGCACTCCAGTAGGGTTATAGAGATCTTCTCAATTATATCTTCATCTGATAGTTTTCCTCCTTGATTTCTAAGTTCATTTGTAGTCAGTTCAACTCTTTGAAAGAAACTTGTAAACTCTTCACCTTCTTCCATCTTTAGATTCACAAATCTGTGCTTTTCCACTAGCTTCTTTGTCATCTTCACTCTTTTATTTCCTTCATACATATCTTCCAACTTCTTCTAGACTTCATATGCAGTTTCCAAAGAAGAAAGCTTCGCTCACTCATTCTTAGATAAACCACTACAAATAGCATACATTTCCTTCACATTTTCTTCATAAGAAGAGATCTCATCTACTGTAGAAATACCACCAACAGGGAGTGTATATTTCAACTCAATTTCCTTCTAGGTCTTAAAACCAAAGGATATAATGCATCATTTCATCTATCCCTTCCAATCATTGTATTCAATTCCATCAAACATAGGGATCACCAACTTATGCACCATCAGATCTTCCTTAAGCAGTTAAGCTCTACAATAAGGAACCAAAGCTATGATACCAATTGTTAAATAGGCATAGGAAAACTAAGAGGGGGGTGAATCAATTGTCACACAATTTCAAACTTAAAACTTCAACACTTATTAATTGCACAACCACATTGTTCTATTATTAAGTAAGAGCATGAAACACAAATAACAAAAATAAAATCAACAAAATGAACACCAAATTTTTATGTGGAAAACCTAATGAGATAAAAACCATGGTAAGGGTTAACTCACAATATAAAGATTATAAAACAAAGGCTCACTTCCAAGTGCTCATTTCCCAGAAGAGGACTCACTGTCCAAGTACAAAGGCTCACTACCTACAAAAAGGACTCACTGTGCAATAGGGAGGCTCACTGCCTACATATACAAGAGAGGAAAAAAAGATCCACCACAACAATAATGCACATTTGGAGGATTGCAAAAACCCTTATCACACTTCCTTAAACTCAATGAAGAACTGGTATCACATCTCAAACACACACTTTTTCTCTTATGATTTATGGCTCATTTTTGTCACTTTGCATCACACTATCATATAACTCTTCACAATTTGACTTGCTTTTATACCATCCTCAACCTTCAAAACTTTCTCCAAGGTCAGCCACAAAAAACCTTATTTCAAAAATTCAAAATAGGTTAGCTACTCAAAATTCGTGTAGTGGAAAGCAATAAGAGTGGACCAATAAAAAAAAATTTCAAGATAACAAAAATAATATCTTGAGACAACTACACGCTTCCTTAACTAGATTCTATTCTTTGAATGAACTCTAAACACTAGGTCGGCCAAGCCTAATGAAAACACAAATAAAAATTGATGTACATGCTTCCTAATCAGAATATGACATGTAGACTCCACAACATGCTTCACTAAGCATAAGAATACACCTAAGAATCTTTTAGATACATCCACAACAAAACAACAAACTTCAATCACTGAACACCTTTCACCAATCCATCTAGATTGTATAAACTCACACTGAATTACTGAAACATGACTTTTAGATCACCAACCTTCAAACCTCTTTATCAAAGCATAGAAAATACCTTCACAAGACATATCCCAGATCCACAAGATCTGAAACAAAACAATAGAGAACTACGGAGCAAAACCATTTCTCCCAATCCATAGAAGACCATTTCTACCAGAACAATTCACACACCGGTGAACACAACTTTTGCACACCATCATACCAGAACTAAAGCTTAGAATATATCACCACTAAATCCTCATTAACAAGCCTTGAAATCCACACAAGCATAGGATCAACACAAGAGAAATGTGGAGCACATATCGGAGCACATTCTGAACACTGACGTCTCTTCTTTATTTAATTTTCTCAACAACACTTGGAAACTCATCAATACACCACATCTGTAACACATAAAAGATAGCTCCATGTACTCATAGAATCTTAGTAGCATCTCAACTATACATGTACAATATACAACATACTGAACTATGTTGATATTAATGACAACATTAATGACAATACCACCAATCTTGCTCATACTTGCAACAAGTGTTGCCCTTGAACAAGGTACTGTTGATTTAGAAGATGAAGTAGTGCCCATGGAAGAACAAGATGATTTTTCCTCCCAAACTATCATCTAACATTGAGAATAAGAAGAAGAAGGAGCATACATGGTGAAATGTTTCCTCTCCCCCTCTTAAGAAGAAATGAAAACAAATGATGATTTCATATTTTTTTATTTAATGTTTGTTTTGATTATTTCAATGAATTGTTTGCATGCCTTTGAATTTCATGTGATGTTTCAATTGTTGCTATTATAGGGAAACGATGAACAATGAAGTAGTTCCATCAAGAAGAAGAAGAAGAAGAAGAAGAAGCAGGAGCATACACAATCAAAAGTTTCAAGGTGCCTTGACATGGAGAAACTAGAAGAAATGGTGAATTTTGATTCTTGTATTTAATGTTTGTTTTGATTATCTTAATGAATTGTTGCATGCATATGGATTTTATGTGAAGTTTGAATTCCTGCTATTATAGGGCAAGGATGAACAATGGAGTGTTGGCCTTGACCTAATTGGTCATGTGGTTGCAATTGAAATGGGAGAAGCTAATAGAGATGGACATGTGAATGAGAGAGCATTGGCCTGCAAGTGGGGTAGGGAAATAAAAATGGACATGGGGATGGGGAGAGCACTAGCCTACAAGTGGGACAGGGTAATAGAGATGGACATGGGGATGGGGAGAGCACTAGTCTACAAGTGGGATAGGGTAATAGAGATGGACATGTGGATGGGGAGAGCACTAGTCTGCAAGTGGGATAGGGTAATAGAGATGGACATGTGGATGGGGAGAGCAGCGACTTGTAGGTTGGTGAGGAGCACCTAGGACTGCAGGAACACTCCAAGAATCAGGAGAGAGCAGGGGTCAGGAGGACCTTCCAAGCATGTCAAAGCATTAATTATAATGTGTTGAAGCCTATAATGGCATTTGAATTGAATGAGTGTGCTAAAGGTGTTAAAGGTTTCAAGATTCCTGATAAGGAATCCAGTCAAAAATGCAATGTAAGGGGCAAAGTATGTTTTAAGGGATTTGATTAAATGTTCTTAGGCTTTAGATAGGTTAAATAAGCTTGGATATTAAATATCCAATGGTCTTTAGGTGATGCCTATTAATATATTTCAAGATTGTTATTTCAAAATTTCAAATTTTGTTTGGGCGGGAAAGTGAGTTTAGGGGCTTAATTGGCTTTAATGAAGTGGGAACCGATTTTTGTTGGTTGGAACAGTTTTGTAGTTGGTCTATAACCCCAGGGAATTCAATTGTACGGGATTGGATGAAGGATTGAAGGACATTGTACGGACTGTTTCCAAGAAAGGGCAGAAAATCACTATTTTTTGCATTTTTCTCTTGTGTTTTGCAGTCTATTGAATTCTTTTTGAAGTTTCATTAAATGTGAAGGACTAAGCATTAGAAATTTCATGTTTTCAAATTGTTGAATGCTCTGAAAGTTCATAAAAATCAATTCTAGCACGTGTTCTTGCTGACTGTCTACAGGAAAAGGCTGAAATAGACTGTTTTGAGGGTCTTTCAATGAAAGAATGATCCATTTCAAGGAATGTATGACTGGAACCCTGTGAAATGGATCTAACCTGACTTGTACAAACTGAAACTAACCAAAAAATATGCAGGAAAAGGTGGAAAATTGACTGTGCACAGTGAATTGGCAAAGGAAGAGGGAAGAAAGTTGACCCTAGGGTATAGCAGTGAGCAAACTGCCTTAATAAGAGGCATATTTCTGAGTTCTAGTAGTTGTGAAATGATGAAAGGATGGTGAGAAGTCAAAAACCAAGACCTAGAAGTGATAGGAAACCCTAAAAACAAAAAGCCCTAGTTTTAAGCCAAATTAGGGAGGGTTTTGTAGTTGGGCATGTTGTGAGTATTCTTGTAGACTAAAAGTGTGAAAATCTTTGATTTGGGAGTATTTTAGGAGACTGTTGAGAGTTTCAAGGCCAGGAGACAGATCTAAAGATGGGTTGCTTTGTTAAATAGGGCTAATTAGGCCTAATTTCAAGGAAACAGCAGGGTTAGAAGCAAGAAGGTCTGAAACAAGTGGTGCAAGTAAGTTGATATGTTGTTAGGCATCACAAAACACACTTGATACAATCTTTAAGTTGGAGGTTAAAGTGCAAAGTTTGAGAGAAAAGACAGTATTCCATCGCCAAAGGCCTAATAGGGCTAGTAGGACTGGTTGAGCAGCAGAAAGGAGTTTTGTTCAAAATATTGGTTAGGGTTTGAAACCCATTTGAATCAAGTTTATTTAAGGTCTGGTGAATTCATTTCAGTGATTGAAAGTCACAAGGGGAGGCAGAACATCCTTAATTGCAAGGTGAAGACCCTATTTCCAAGTTGGAGACTAGTTGAGAAATTGAAGAGCAAAGCTTTGTTAATCTTTAATTCTTGTGAAATTTTTGAGATCCCTAACCCTCTGCATCAGTTGGATAGGGTAATAGAGATGGATAGGGGGATGGGGAGAGCACTAGCTTGCAATTGGGAGAGGGTAATGAAGATGGACATGTGGACATGGAGAGTGTTGGCCTGCAAGGGGGAGATGACAATAAAGATGGACATGGGGACCGAGAGAGCAGTGGCATGCCATCTATATCGGTAATAGACCCAACACACTTCCATGATTTTGTTCTAATTTCTTTATGAATCCTTTAATATGTCTTGAATTATGATTCACGTCAATGAAATTTCTATTGTAGCCAAATATTGTTGATGAATAGATGATAGAGTTCAAGGGAATGACTTTTAAGTTCAATGATCACGTTGATTTTTGAAGGTAGTGTAATTTGGTTGCCATAGGCATTGTGCATGTTGTCAAAAGAAATGGTACAACCCACAACTTTATGCACCCACAAAATTGTGTGAGAGTTAGCATTGTTGAGGCCATTGTTGGTCACTATGTAGTGCCCTTTCCATGTCCTAGCAAAGAGACTGCCGAAGAGTGTGTGGGTGGCTTCATGGTATGGAAGCTATCTGAGTTGAAGCATTCTCTTCTAGAGGTACATATAAATGATATGTTATTGTATATATCATACTACCTTATATTTGTTTCCATCCATATGTTAATTGTTCAAATTTTTTGTTATAGGATGAAGGTGTTCAAAGTGCCAAGGACAAA
Organism: Sequoia sempervirens; assembly: GCA_007258455.2. Lineage (NCBI taxonomy): Eukaryota > Viridiplantae > Streptophyta > Pinopsida > Cupressales > Cupressaceae > Sequoia > Sequoia sempervirens. The sequence continues at coordinate 27,271 of VDFB02025300.1, forward strand.
GTGTAGCCTCTCCAAAAATTTGTTGTTTCACATTCATCATCTGCGAGGGTTCATGGAATTGGAATCACCCCTCCCAAAATACACAAAAACCATAAGAAATGTGCCCCATATTATGCAAGCATGAACTCAATTGCAAAGAATAGGTAGTGTACGATATGATGAGATGGGATCACAATACTCATTGTGCATTATGGGTTTCATTATTTCATTCTTAAACAATTATGGTGTAGAGATATACCATTTTCCTATATTTGAACACTATGTTATAAATTTGATATCAAACTTTTCATGGCCCTCTATAATTATTTTATTATTGAACAATTATGGTGTAGAGATATACTATTTTCATATGTTTCAACACTATGTTGTTATACCTTTGATATCAAAATTTTCATGGCTCTCTATAATTACATTATCAACAATGTGAAATAATGGTAGGCAATGCCATCTGAAGTGTTACTGTTTATGGTAGCTTTCTTATAAATGAAAAAGATAAGTTGACATGTAAATTGTTTGACCTCAAAAAAATTAAATATAGTAGTCAATGGTATTAAATACAGTAATTGTATAAATGGTATTGAATAGAGTATAGCAATAAATGTTATGTGTATGTATATGTATGTACCTACGTGGGAAACTATTTGCATTGTTGGAAAACACACTTTCCCTTGTCAGTTATTTCATTATGAAAAGTTATTGTTTCCTTATGACCAACAATTTAATGAAGTCCACTTTCAAATTTTAGAACAGTTGTCTTGTACAATAAAAGTGGCATTTTCCTTTTTCCATTTGAATGGAAGAGATAAAATGGTCAAATTGTTTGCAGTGTTGGAAAACACACTGTCCTGTGTCTATCATTTCCTTATGATTTTTTTTTGGTTACGACCATGAATGTAATGAATTCCACTTTCAATTTTTAGAACTATTTGGTGGAGTGGAGATGGTATATTTCCTTTTTCCTTGTGATTGAAACAAATAGAATGCTTGCATTGTTTGCAGTGTTGGAAAACACACTATCCCCTATCAATTATTTGCTTATCAAAAGTCTTTATTTTGTATGCTCCCAAAATGAAATGAATTCCACTTTTAATTTTTAGAACAACTACTTGGTAGAGTGGAAATGGTATATCTCCTTCTTTCATGTGATTGGAACAAATAAAATGCTTGCATTGCTTGTAGTGTTGGAAAACACACTGTCCTCTGTCAATTATTTCATTATGAAAAGTTTTTATTTCTCACACTCCAAAAATGAATTGAATTCCACTTTAAATTTTTATAACAACTATTTGGTAGAGTAGAGATGGCATATTTCCTTTTTCCATGTGATTGGAACAAATCAAATTCTTGCATTGTTTGCAGTGCTGGAAAACACACTGTCCCCTGTCAGTTATTTGCTTATCAAAAGTCTTTATTTTGTATGCTCTCAAAATGAAATGAAATCCATTTTTAATTTTTATATCAACTATTTTGTAGAGTGGAAATGGCATATTTCCTTCTTTCATGTGATTGGAACAAATAAAATGCTTAAATTGCTTACAATATTAGAAAACACATTGTCCCCTGTTAGTTATTTTGTTATAAAAAAAATTGATTTCTCACACTCCAAAAATGAATTGAATTACACTTTAAAATTTTACAACTCTTTTCTAGAGTGAAAATGGCATATTTCCTTTTTCCCTATGATTGGAACAAATAGAATGCTTGCATTGTTTGCATTGTTGGAAAACACACTATCCCTTGTCAGTTATTTGCTTATGAAAAGTTTTTATTTCGTACACTCCCAAAATGAAATGAAGTCCACTTTCAATTTTTAGAACAACTATTTGGTAGAGTAGAAATGGAATATTTCATTCTTCCATGTGATTGGAACAAATAAAATGTTTGCATTACTTGTAGTGTTGGAAAACACACTGTCCCTTGTCAATTACTTCCTTATGAAATTTTTTTATTTCTCATGCTCCAAAAATGAATTGAATTCCACTTTCAAATTTTACAATAACTATTTTCAAGAGTGAAAATGGAATATTTAATTTTTCCCGGTGATTGAACAAACAAAATGCTTGCATTATTTGCAGTGTTGGAAAACACACTATGTCATGTCAGTTATTTCGTCATGAAAAGTTTTTATTCTATATGCTCCAAAAATGTAATGAAGTCCACTTTCAAGTTTTATAACAACTATTTGGTTCAATAAGAATGGCATTTCCTTTTTTCATGTTGTTGGAAGAAATAGAATGCTCACATTATTTAGAGTGTTGGAAAACACACTATCCTATGTCAGTTAGTTAGTTATGAAAGATTTTTTGTTTCGTGGGCTCCAAAAATGTATGATTCTATATTGCATGGTTGTATCTTTTTTATTACAGTATCTTACAAGGATGTAATCTAACTAACATAACACATTATTTGATTAGAAAGAGGACATATGAATGAAAGGGATATGGGGTATGGTTAAAATGGATTATGAATGAGATGGAAGGATGGATGAATGGAGGGATGGAGGGGATTCTAAACAAGGACCAAATCATGGTGGGAGATAATTGATGATAGATTAAAATTGAATAGAAAATATAGGAGGTAAATGGATAGATAGGGGGAGTGGGAAAGAATAAAAATAAGGTGAAGTGTTGGTAGATGAGAAATATGATGGAGGATGTCATGAATAGGTAATGTATATAGATTCCCAACAATAAAAATGGATGGGATGAATTGTGGAATGGAGAAAAAAATGATGAATAAGAAACTTGTGTGAATGATCAGAGGTAAAAGGGATGAAGGGATGGGTGGGGTAATTTTCCTTAAGGAAAATGTCTCCAACCCAAAAATATATAGTATAGATGTATTTATTGTAGTGTTGGAAATCATTATTGTATCAAATAATGCCAAATGGCATCAATTAATGGTAGGAAGTGCCACATCAAGTCTTATTATTTATGTCAACTTACTTACAAATGTAAGCACATGCAATGAGCACTTTCTTTTCTAGAGACTGCAAAAAAATAGTGTATTGAAGTTTAGCTTCATATTTTATAACAACCCTTACTTTCAACAAACATTCTATTTCAATATCCTCATATGTTTGGAATAGAAAATGCACAAAAAAAATTGTAGAATGGAAAACACACTTGGTTGTGACTTACTTCTCAATTCTTGTTCAATGAGAACTTTATGATATGCAGACTCTAACAACATAATGTATTGAAGTTCACCTTCATATTTAATAACACTTACTTGCAGCAAACATTCCATTTCAATATCCTAATATGTTTGGAACAAAAAATGCACAAAAAAGTTGTAGGATGGAAAAAACATAGGGTTGTCGCTCACTTCTCAATTCTTGTTCAATGACAACACTTTTTGTTATGTAGACTCTAACAACACAATGTATTGAAGTTCACCTTCATATTTTATAACAACGCTTACTTGCAACAAACATTCCATTTCAATATCCTAATACATTTGGAACATAAAATCCACAAAAAAGTTGCAGGATGGAAAAAACATAGGGTTGTCACTCACTTCTCAATTCTTGTTCAATGACAATACTTTCTATTATGCAGACTCTAACAACACAATGTATTGAAGTTCACCTTTATATTTTATAATAACGGTTACTGTGTATATGTTAATATGTAATCTAAATGAAAATAAAAAACACAAATGATGGAACTTTAAACTAAAGAAATTTGAAATGCAAATTAAAATAAGCAGGAAATCTTCAAAAGTGTTCCATCTTTCTCTATCTCCAGAGATTTGTTTGAAGCTGCTGCTCTCAGATTGTGTAAGCTCAGCTTCTCCAAATGGAAATTTGTAGAATGAGTCTGCAAAGGAAGTTCTATCCTATATGCTAGTGAAGGTGAAAATGCTGATGGATATGCACAAGGGCTATGAATTATGCACAGGGGCTGTAAATGGAGGATGCTATGGATATGCTATGATATGCCATGATTCTATTGCTATGAAATGAAAATACTATGAATGCTAAAAAGGCTTATGCTATTGTAAATTGACTATAATTTTCCTGCTGAAAGCTTCTATATGATTTGAAGGACCCGAAAATCCTATTTATAGTTTTTCTTAGGAAAAATCATGGCTGACAAAGATCAACGGCTGTGAGATTGTCTGGTAGAATTGAAAGGTGAGAGATGGAGAGGTTGAGAGGAAGATGGAGAATGTTGGGAGGTTGGAGAGAAGAATGGAGCCTTGTCTTCAACCCACGGGAACAAGCTTGCATGAGAACAGAAGAATTTAATTTTTCTATTTCTGCAGTTTGCTTCACAGCTGTTGAAGATAATCCCCAAATTAATTAAATAAATAAATTTATTTAATTTCATTTATTGAGTTTGATTTTTGATTTTTAGAACTATGGAAGATTTAATTAAATATTTTGAAATATTTAATTATGATGTGACTTTAGAAGAATTAATTAAATATTTTGAGATATTTAATTGTGAATAGATATTTAGAAGAATTAATTTAGAAAAGAGGAATATTTAATCTTTATTTGAATAAAATATTCAAACCAGGATTATTGATAATTAATATAAATAAATCATAACATTCATTTAATTAATTAAGAAATGAATAAGAAAAATGATTAAATAAACTTATTTATTTAATCAAAATAAAAGAATGAACAAATATAAATAAATTATTTAAATTTATTTATACATAGATGGAATTCGAAGATTTTAATTAAATATTAAAAATATTTAATTAATTACCAGACAATGTGATGTGACCATTTTTAGGTGTATACATTTTGCCCCTCTTTGAAGTGATGTGTTTTACACATTACTTCAAAGAATTTTAAAAACTTTCCCCAGATGTGTACTGTCAAAATGTTGATAGGTATATGCCCCCTCAAACGATGAATCGATAAGATTTTGAATTTTTGTGAATTTTTGAATTTTTTTAGATTTTTGTGGAATTTTTGATTTTTATGATTTTAAAGATGTCAATTCATTGTTTGAAAATAATGATGTGAAGAAATTGACCCGGAAAGATGTGAAATGAAAATTAATGACTAAAATTGCCCCTGTTGTGTTAAAATGTGATAAAATGCTCCTATTTTACCATTATATAGGTTAAAAATATCATTTTCCATTTTAACCTAGTAAAATTTGTAAATTTTTGAGCTCTGGAGTAAGAAAGATGGCACTTTCGATTCACCAGCATCGTTTCGAGCGCATCCGACGACATCAGCGGCCAGCACACTATGGACCCCCAGTATGTACCCCATGAAACTCCTATTTTTTGAAAAAATTTGTTCGTTGCATGGTTTTCAATGTTTTGAATGTGATTTGACGTGTTTTAGTGCCCTCAAGGTTTTTCGTAGCACCTTTGATATTTGTCATAGCGCATTTGATTTCGTATCACATTTAATAGATTTTGCAGCGCTCTTAATCATTTTTGTAGCGCAATTGATTCCGTAGCGCCCTTAATGAATTTCGTAGCACCTTTGATTAGTTCTATAGTACCCATGATCTTGTAGCACCAATGATGAATTATGTAGCGCCGATGATGAATTTTGTAGCGCTGATGATTGGATGATGTTGTGATAAATAAAATTTGTTCCCAAAGTTGTTGGAAAACAAATAATAGCTAATAAATTTGTTTTAAAAGCTATTAAAAATAAATGTGATTTTGATTATTTACTTTCATGATGATGAAAAACAAACAATTTGATTGATTTGTTTACTTCTAAGGTTGTTAAAAACAAACATGATGTTGATTATCTGCCTTCCATGAAAATGAAAAACAAATAATTTGATTGATTTGTTTGCTTCTAAGGTTGTTAAAAACAAACATGATGTTGATTATCTGCCTTCCATGAAAATGAAAAATAAATAGTTTGATATTTAGATTTCATTGATAAATCATGATGATTTGATATTGATTTTGCTTTGATGATGTGTTAACAAGAGAGATTGGGGGTTTTGCAGTCACAGGAGGCATTCCCTAGTACATGGGGTTTGATTCCACATCTGTTATAGTCAGATCGAGATGTGATTGATGCTTGTGGATTGAGTTCATTGCTTGAGATGCCTGAGGTTCGCCTCAATAGGGCTTTATTGACAGCACTCGCAGAGCGGTGGCATAGTGACGCCAACACATTTCATTTACCGACCAGAGAGATTACAGTGACCCCTGAGGACATATATCGCATCTTGAGGATCCCAGTGATGGGAGAGATAGTGGTATTTGATAGCCGAGAGGTTGGAGGCACTCATGCTTTGAGACAGATTTACAGAGATGATCAGATTGCCGGATACTTCATCCCATGGGCCGAGATGACAGATACATATCCACCTTTACCAGCTATACTTGCAGGATTCATTGGAGGTGTGTTATTCCCCGACCATAGGTCAAAGGGGTTCGCAATCGGGTGGGGTCGAGTGCTGGAGAGTATGGTGATGCAGGGGACACAGTATGCATGGGGGACATGCATGCTTGCTCACTTATATGATGAGTTACATCATATTGTTTATGGTAGAGGCCAGAGTTTTGCTGTTGGATGCTCATTATTACAGATATGGGTTTGGGAGCACTTTTTTATTTTATGACCATTGACTCGAGGACAGTGACCAACTGGTCGATTGCATAGATGGAGATATGCTCATATCATTGCTCAGCCAAGACTAGGAAAACTAGAGCATTGGTAGCATCTTTTAGATGATCTAGATATATTATGTTGGCGACCATATTTAGACTGTGAGCCATGTCCAGAGGATGCGAGGGAGATGCCCTATGTATGTACGTCCAGATACCTGATTGGGCATACTCTGTGGATTATTGAGAGATTTCTTGCTAGACAAGTATGTCGACAATTTGGTCAGATTTAGGGTATGCCTACGGGTTCTGCCATTTATGTATGACATCAGCCAAAGCTTGCAGTATGGAGCCCACAAATTTCATATGAGATAGCAGTGGCAGAGTTCACTAGTTTAGGAGCGGTGATGTGGGATTATCGAGTTGATGTTCTCGACGCAGGGATGACACCAGAGTATAGCCAGTATATCCTAGAGCATTGTACACCACGTATGTTTGATCCTTATGAGCCTATTGCTCTTGTTGCTACACAGAGATGATAATAGAGAGATTCAGCTTCAGAGGGTGACGATTCAAAGGGAGATGATGATGAGAGTGGAGGAGATGATGATTCAGAGGGAGATGATGATGAAGAGGGTGGAGGTAGAGGTGGTGGTGGTAGGGGTGGTGATAGAGGTGGCAGGAGAGGTGGTAGGAGAGGTGGCAGAGGTGGACCTCGGATGAGACACATAGACCCATCTCCTTCAGTAGATCCAACAGTATCAGGTCAGATATCCTCTCTACAAAGTACAGTATAGAGTTTATAGACTCAGCTAGCACAGTCACATGCCTTGATTACATAGTTGCAGGGACAGTTGACTTCAGTTACTATTGAGAGGGATGCAGCGATACAACAAGGTGAGTAGGCCATTGCATTGGTGGATAGTCTACAGAGAGTAGAAACTAGCACCTTGAATAGTGACATGATGAGAGAGGTGACTAGAGCCACCCAGGAGGCCGAGTTTTACAGGACTAGATATCATGATGTTGTTCCACCTGAGCGGAGAGAGAGTTATACTTAGTCACGGTCTGCTCATAGTCACTCTCGTACTACCAGTAGGGGTGTGACACAACCATTACCTCTAGGAGGACCATCAGGGATAGGTGGAGCAGGTCCATTAGGGGCAAGTGGTATAGGTCCATCAGGGGCAGGTGGTACAGGTCCCAGACCAGCTCCATCAGAGGATAGCACTGCCTAGTGCATTGTAGATGATGTTTTTGTGATACTCTTTTGAGACATTTGTATACACTCTGAGATGGTCTCATTTTTTATGATGCTATATCATATGTAGTTGACATCCTTGTACATTTTGACATTCATTTTTGAGATATATGAAATGCAATGATGATTTATGATGAGATAAATACGTCTATTTTCTATATGCATGATGTGTTATGATATGATGGTTTCCCAATGTTTATGATTATGATGTATATGTATGCATGATTTATGAGATGAAATCTATTTGATGAATGAATGTATAAATATGATATATAATACAATTTATACATGTTTATAAATGTTTATGATGTATGCTTTATTTTTATAATTTTCTGATGCAAATATCTATGAAAAATTTATGAAATGATGTTTTTGTGAATGTCAAAATATATTCAATCATGTATGTGAAAAGATATGAACAATTTGATACTTTGCCAGCTTTTTAGGAACTCTATGAATGCAAAATGCAGATTGTAACATGAATGCAATCTATACTAACCATGCAGGACATTCATACAATATTGCCATTTGGAGAGCTTATTTGTGCTTTTTGTATCATCATAGAGCATTGAAATGTTGAAAGTTAATACAAGCATCAAAGGGTATGTTAGCACCAGTGATGACTTGAGTATTACTTTCATGATTTTTAATATAGCAAGTTAATACAAGCATCTAGGTATAATTGAACCGAGATGACCTGAGTATTGCTTGCATAAACAGACAAGAGTTAACCCGTTTCCCATGCAAATTCCAAAATGTCATCCATGATACGTAGTAAAGCATGTCTCATGACCAATTTGCATAGTACTAATGATTTCCTCACAAACAACAGACAAAGAAAAATCATACTCCTTCCTTGCTTTTCTAGTTCAGTACATCATCAAATTGCTCCAGAGATATGATAAAAAAAATCAAACAACCATTCAAATCTTGCTTAAAGTATTTCAAACATTATTCAGATTAAGATCATCCAACTTAATTGTCATCATTAATGTTCTCGTTTCAATAGTTGTTTAGATCATGTTGTTTTGATGTCAATTGGCATTGAATAAGCATGTTATAGTTGATTCGATATAGCAATGTTTGTTGTATTTTGGCAAACTATTTTGTGTCTATTTGTGATGTTTGAAAAGCTAGTTGCCCCTCTCTTGTTTCAGTCTATGTTTCTGCATTTTGCCCCCAGTGTAAATACAACCTAAAGAGTACAAATTTCATCAAGCCATGATGAAACATAAGGATGCATGTCATATAATATGGATATATACAAATGATAGATAATAAATGGATGATGCCAAAAGTGAATGCAAGACATAAGCTAATAGATGGAGGAGCCTATTTTGATCACAAGTAGCGCCTATTTGCCAGGTTTTCACCACTTGTTTTTATTGCACTTTTTAAGATTTTTCTGATTTTTTTGATTTTTTTTAGGACTTTTTCTGATTTTTTTTAAATTTTTTCAGGACTTTTTATGATTTTTTTGATTTTTAGGACTTTTCTGATTTTTTTATTTTTTCAGGACTTTTAATGATTTTTTTTATTTTTTCAGGACTTTTTCTGATTTAGACATAAAATTTCTTCAGATGAATGCTATTAATTGGCTCTTCAAACAGGTCCCCTTCTGACGTGGATATGCACCATAACCGTATGCTGCAATGATGACAAATGGACCAAGCTAGTTAGGTTCAAATTTTCCTTTCTTTTCTCTGTCTTGCTGATTACATGGATTTTCTCTCAAGACTAAATCACCCACTTGAAATGTCTAAGGTTTAACTCTTTAATTATAACTACGAGACATAACCTGTTGATAACCCTTCAAATGGTCAGCTGCATGTTGACATCTTTCATCTAACAGTTCTAGCTCTTGGAGGAAAGATACTCTATAGTCCTCATCACTTATCAATCCTTTGAGTGAGACCATAAGCGAAGGTATTTCAACCTCTAGTGGTAAGATTTCTTCTGCTCCATAGACCAAGGCATATGGTGTAGCTCTTGTTGGTGTGCGAATGCTTGTTCTATATGCCCACAAAGCTAGATTTAATTGGACATGCCAATCACGATCGACATCATTTACTGTCTTCTTCAAGATCTTCAAGATTGTTTTGTTGGAAGCTTCTACTTGACCATTACCTTGTGGATAATAAGGTGTAGAGAACCTATGTTGGATGTGAAATCTTTCACAAAGTTCATTCACATCCTAATTCTTGAAAGGCCTTCCATTATCAATAATGATAGAACTAGGAATTCTGTATCGACAAATAATGTAATTCAGGATAAATAAAGATATTTGTTTACTAATCACTATTGTCAAAGGAACAACTTCAATCCATTTTGTAAAAAACTCCGTAGCTGTAATGATAAATTTATGCCCATTTGATGATGAAGGATGTATTTTACCAACAAGATCTAGTCCCCACTGAGAAAAAGGCCATGTCAAAGTGAAAGGTTGCAGTTCCTATGCAGGTGCATGAATAAGATTCCCGTGAATCTGGCATTTAGAACACTTCTTGACAAAAGTAAAAGAATCTTTCTCCATGGTAGGCCAATAGTATCCCATTCTGACAAGTTTCTTGGCTAAGGTCAAACCACTCGAATGAGTTCCACAAATACCACCATGAACCTCTTGTAAGGATTTTTCAGATTCGTCACGTTCAAGACATCTAAGAAGTGTACCATCAAGACCTCGTCGGTAAAGGATATCAACAATTAAAGTATAACGAGATGATTGGCGTATGAAGTTCCTTTTTTGGTTTCGAGATAAATCTGGAGGTAAGATATTATCTTTCAGGTAGGTATAAGTCTGGCCATATAAAGGTGAATCGGATCCAGTTAAATGATATATGACTTGGGTCTCAAGATTATCATAGGTAGGAGAAAACAATTGTTCCACCAAAAATTCATGCTTGATTTGATCCTCTGATAATTGTAATAAAGAAGCAATTGTAGCCATTGCGTCCACAGCTTTATTATCAATCCTTGATATTTGTGAAAACTTGATTGACACAAAATAATTTTTATAATCATCCACCATATTCTTGTAAGGTAGCAACTTATCATCTTTAGTTTGATAGTCATCATTAATTTGATTAATGACAAGTTGTGAATCACCGTAGACCTGGAGCTCTGTAATTCACCACTCTAATGCTATTTTCAATCCTGATGAGCAATGCCTCATATTCAGCTATGTTATTTGTGCAAGGAAACATCAACTGATATGATTGTGAAATGGTATGTCCTTCAGGTGTAACAAAGAGAATCCCTACCCCTGAGACATATTGTGTATAAGATCCATCAAAGTACAATGTCCATGGTTTCTGAATTATTGCTGTGAAGACATCCGCATCAGGAAACTCAATGTGCATTGGATTTTCTTCTTGTAAAGGTTCTTTGGCCAACTAATCTGCAATGACCTATCCTTTAATAGCTTTTCGATCTACATAATGAATGTCAAACTCACTTAAAATAATTACCCATTTTGCAAGTCTTCCTGTTAAAGTAGCTCTGGTTAATAGGTATTTTAATGGATCAATCTTTGTTATCAGCTTAACTATATGAGCCAACATATAGTGTCACAACTTTTGAGAAGCAAACACCACTGCAAGGCAAGCTTTTTCAATGAAACTGTAGTTTAACTCATGCTTTGTTAGAGTTTTGCTGATATAGTATATGGCCCTTTCTTTACCTGTAGAATCTTCTTGAGCTAGCAATGCTCCCAAGGATACTTCTGTTGTTGAAATATAAAGTATGAGTGGCTCTCCTGGAATAGGTGGAATTAAAACTGGTGGGTGCATAAGATATTGCTTGATCTGATTGAATGTTGCTTCACATTTGTCATCCCATTTGAATGGGACATTCTTATGCAATAAATGTGTAAATGGCAAGCTTTTGTCTACTAGTTGAGCTATAAACCTTCTGATGGACTGTAGTCATCCTTGCAATGATCGAAGTTGATTGATGTTTCGTGGTGACGGCATGTCCATTATAGCTTGTACTTTTTCTGGATCAACCTCTATACCCTTTTCTGAAACAATGTATCCTAGGAGTTTTCTAGATGTAATGCCAAAGACACATTTCTTTGGATTGAGTCGAACATTGAACTGCTCCATTCTGGTAAATATTTTTGACAATATTTCTAGATTTTCTTCTCGTGTGTGATATTTGGCAAGTAAATCATCAACATAATCTTCCATGAATGTGTGCATCATGTCATGAAAAATGGTTGTCATTGCTCTTTGATAAGTAGCTCCAGCATTGTTTAACCCAAATGGCATTACATTCCAGCAATAGGTACCCCAAGGGCATGCGAATGCTATTTTATCTTGATCCTCTAGTGCAATTTTTATCTGGTTGTATCCTGAAAATCCATCCATTAATGAGTACATTGCATGGCCAGTAGTTAAATCAACAATCATATCTATGTTGGGCAAAGGGAAGTCATCTTTGGGACAAGCTTTATTCAAATCTCTAAAATCTGTACAAACTCTGATCCTTCCATCTGGCTTTGAAATAGGTACAATATTGGAAATCCATTCGGCATAATCAATAGCTCGAATGAATCCAACATCCAAAAGCTTCTTTAATTCTTCTTTGACCAATAATGCAACATGTGGATGCATTTTTCTGAGCTTTTGCTTCATAGGTTTTTCCCTTGCTTTGATAGATAAATGATGCATTATTAGATTTGGATCTAACCTTGGCATATCAGCATATGACCAAGCAAAGTTGATTTGATTCTCCTTCAAGAATTCCATAAATTTCAGGACTTCTTCAATTGTTAATGATGCTGCAAGTTGTAAGATTTTTGGCTGCTCTGTTGTACTTATATTGATTGATTCTATTGGTTCTATCAAAATAGAAGATCTTTCATGATAATGTTTGGGAAGAGTGTCAAGTTTCTCATCCTTCAGTGCCTCAAAAAGGTTTTCACTGTCGGATTTTCTCTTTATTTTTCTCTTGTTTTGATCTATCACTGCCATTTTTTGGTTTTCACCAATAGATCCATCTTTTATTTCATTTATTTTGCAGCTAAGAGACTTGACACCCTCCTTATCAAAATCATGAAATTCTTGAATGAAACAATTGTTTTCTTCATTAGGGGAAAAAAGGAAATTTATAATTTCCTCATCATCATGGAATGTAAGAATGTGGATAGGTGCATCATTGTCCCAATCAATAAGTTCCAGATAAACTAAAGGCATGGGATCATTAGGTTGGGCAAGGTCTTGAATTGTCAAAGTCATGACATGGCTATCATCTTCATGGTAGAAAAGGTCTATGATGGTATTCTCCTGTTGATTGTCAATCTCGTTAGAATCTGATTCGTCCTCACTTGAGTCATGATCGCTTTGTAAAACATAATCAAGTGGAGGCCTTGATCCTTCTCCTTGTATGAGAATATGTGCATATTTATGTATAGTATCAACTTGTTTGTCTCTCCAAAATTCATTATTATAAATGGTATCCCATTCATATTCATTAGAATCAGTATCTGAACTATTCTGCAATTGAAAAACTGATTCATGAAGTTTATCTGTCATTGATTCTCCTTCATGAGTTGATTGTGCTTGCTGTGAAGCAGATTCTTCTTTACCTTTACCATATCCAAGTCCTATTTTATCACTTGGATGTATTGAAACAGGTTGAATTGGTTCTATAATTCCTTCTCTTCTCTTTCCTATAGGACCATTTCCTTCATAACCCATCTTCTGCATGATAGCGTACCCCTTACCATATTGTTCTATAGGTAACTTAATGTGTAAGAGATATTCATCTTCATCTTTGTATAGCCAATTTAGGATGTCCCTATCTTTAGCTTCTTCTTCAGTGGTATTGGCTCTAATGAATTTTCCATCAAACTTTGTGACTGGCACAGAAGCTTGGGATGTAGAGTCTTTTGCAATCTTTTGATTTGATAAGGTTGGCTGCCCATGTGACCTCGGAGAAGGAGGTAAGGTAGAAAGAGATAGTGAATATTCACCTACCCCTTTGTCTTTAAAATTTAGCCTAGTGTCAAGATTCTTTGTCAATTCTTGTAATTGGCCTTGTAGATTGAAAGAAGAAACAGCAAGAGCCTCCCTATTGTGTGGCACAAAGGCATCTTGAGTTGCTCGAAGATTTGAACAAGTTTGGGTACTATTGTAATCAGCTTGTATAGTTATTTCCTGTCCATCATACGAAAACTTGATGCATTGATGATATGTTGATGGTACTGCTTGCATATCATGAATCCATGGATGACCCAAAAGTATGTTATAAGAAATATCCCGATCTAGAACCTGACAAAATGTGTTCTTCACAACAGGTCCCACTCTGATAGGTAACAATATTAATCCTTTAGAAGCTCTTTCTTCATCATCATATGCCTTGATAGTTATTTTCCTTCATGGATCAATTTCATTTTCTGATATTCCCAAGGCATTTATTAGCTTTAAGGTACAAATATTCAAACTGGCTCCTCCACCTATTAAGACACGTCTAATTCAGTGTTTATGGATCATGACTTCAAGATAAAGAGATGAATTACGTGGATGTGTCATGGAAGCATCATCTTTATCAAAAAATGAAAGACAAGTGGGGGCAGAAAAATGTCCCACCATGGCTTGAAATTTGTTTACATCCAGATCAGTATCAACAGTTGTGTTTACGAGAGCTTCTTCTAAAATATTCTTGTGTATGGGGGATATTTTGAGAAGTTCAAGGATGGATATTTGAGCTGAAGTTTTTCTCAATTGATCAACCAGATTATATTGACTTGGAGAAGAAATAGTTACTTTAGATGAACTTCCTTTTAGAAAAACTTTTGCTTGTCCTCTCGTAGTCACATTAACCTATTGATATTCTTGTTTTCCCTTGATTTTGATAACATTAACCTATTGATCATCAACATAGATGTGACGGATTATATTGTCTTCAACATTATGTATGATTTTGGATTTTTCATCTGATGTTTCCCCCTTTTGATAGTTTGGTAAAGGATCTTTGAATGCTTGATGATTGTCATTGGTATGATGTCCTTCAATTGTAATGGTACCATTATCAATTAAATCTTGTACTATATTTTTCAAAGCTTGACAATTATTTGTCCTATGACCTTTACATTGATGATAATTGCAATAATACGAGTCATTCCATGATGGTGGTTTGAATCGTGGCTCATAATCTCTTTGTGGAGGTAAGGTGATAACCTTATTATCAAGAAGCTCCTTGAGAGCAGACTCAAGAGATTGACCCAAAGTAGTAAAATTCCGTTTATTTGAAAATAATGAAGGTTTGGACGGATTTGATGTTTGGGTATTGCCAAAATTGTTATTGAAATTACCACAATTTTGATTGGTATTTTGATTGGTCATGCTTTCTTGCTTGGAGGTTTGTCCTTGTTGATTGTTGTTTCCTTGTTGATTGTTTCATGGAGCACTTGATAGATTGAAGACAGATGGTCTTGTTCATAGATTATTTGCATCCACTATACCATCATTGACAACATTTTTGTTCCTATTCCAAAACCTTGTTTTATCGTTGTTGTTTTGGTTTGATGTACTTGGATTATCAAGTTTTATCACTCCTCATTTAACCAAGGCCCCTTCAATTGTAATTGCATTTTCAATCAATTTTTCAAAGTTATGAGGACAATGAAGATTAAGCCTATAGCTTAATTCTGGATGTAGGCTATTGATGAAGATATCCATCTTTTCCTTTTTAGGAATAGGACGGGAATATTGTGTGAATAACCTTCTCCACCTTTGCAAGAATGTAGTGAAGGGTTCTCCTACTTTTTGTTTCACTTTACAAAGATCAAGCATTGTTATCTGATGTTGAATGTTGTAGGAGTATTGTGATATAAACTGATTTATTAACTCCTCAAAGGTTTTGATGGGTGGAGTGATCTTTGAAAGCCACTCCATGGATTGTACACCTAGACTTCGTGGAAATAATCACATTAAGTATGTATTGTCATAGGCAAATTCTAGACTCATATTTCGGAAATCCCTCACATGATCAATGGGATCAGTTTTTCCATTATACCTATCATACTTAGGGATTTTGCAATGTTTTGGAAATGGGATCATTTGAAGACTCCTATCGAATGGATAAGGAGATATGTCTTCCAAAAAATACTTCTTTGTTGTTCCCCCTTGCATCTCTTTTATTTTCCCTTGTAATTCTTTTATCTGTTGAGTAAGGGCACTAAAGTCATTAGGAGGAGTTTCAGGATTCTGTTTAATCCCTTCTATATAGAAATTGTGAGGTAACTTAGCTCCTTGATTAGCTAATGAAAGAAAGTATCTTTCTTTGTTTCGTTCCAAAATCCTTTCCATAAGATTATGGAATCAAGGATCTTATTCTGCTTCTTGAAGCTTTTCTTCTGTTAATTCATCAACATTAAATATTTCCTCTTCTTTTTCATTACGGTCACCCATTTTACTTGTAGTGGTTTCTCCCTCATCTTTTTCCATGTGTTTTTGAGATCTCGTGAAGACAGGCATAGGTTTTGTTCCAAGTTCTACTAACTTTTGATCAAAAGAGTGAAATAGTGTAATTATGTGATAGATATGAAAGTCAGGATAGAATGAAAATTCTATGCCTTGAAAAGTTTCTAACCTTTAGCTTGTGTTGTTCCCTAAGTGAAAGGATGAAAATCCTATTGGTGGGAATTTAAGCAAAAGATCGAGAAAAGAATGATTTTTCACTTTATAAAGTTTTGATCATAGCTTTGTAAAAGGATGGATTTAGTGATGAAAGCCTAATGTAATCTAAGTTCTCTATTGCAAAATTTGATTTCGATGAGTTGAATATTCAATTGCCGGTTGGGGAATATAACTAAAACGAATGTGTTGACTATGGTTATGCCTTTGAGAAAGGGCTCTTCTTTGAAAGTAAGCTTGTGAGTACAAAGGTTTTATAGCATAATCATTAGAAAGACCTCTAACACAATCATGATACCTATGAAGAAAGGTTCTATATTTGAGTAAAACTTTTCGGCTTTGATACAAGAATCATCTCTTCTTCAATAGTTTCTTGTGGTTAAGGGGTTTCTTTGGCTTTTTAATCCTTTTGAAAATGGATTTCTTTACAAACATTGTGGATTTCCAATCTCGTAACATTAGATTAATCAATGTGATAGTGATTTTTGGATGATCTTATCTGAATTAGTGTATTGAAAATACATCAAACAAGTTGTAGAATAGTTTTCTTAAGTTCTATGCTAAACATCAAGTGTATAATCAAAATGTTTTTCAAAAATTGTTTTAACGGGTTTTACACATGATAAACACTTCAAACAGACTCACTCTTAGTTCTCAAGTAGGTCATCATAGTAATCAATAGCCCACATCTTAAAATTGCGTCGACTCACACAGCCGTGTCACCCCCAAAAGGGTGCCCGTGTTTTTGTCTTTTCTAGGTGCATACTCAGAGTGATGAAAGTGGATACCAGATCCCCTGAGCAAACAATCCTTGGCAATTATATGGTGAGTATCTTGGGGGTAGATTCTTCCCTCCCCTGCACTGTGATTAATATGATGTTCAGAAACTAACTCGGTAAGATACTACACTAAGTTCTTAGTAAGGCTTTCTGTTCGATGTGAAAAATGATAGACTCCCTCGAGAGACTTCCCTACCTTTAGAACAAAGGCTTTGGGGATGGTTATCCATGCACACTACCGTCGAATGGGATTTTAATCAACCATCCACATTTGATTAGAGTGGGTTGGAAAACTTGGCTTTAGTTGTTCCCACTTATGTCGTTCCCATAGGGTGAGTACTTTTTCCCACTATGGCAGGCCTTCTAAAAGGTGATAATAAAACTGTAAAATACATAAAGTAAAATAGGTGAGCTTGGCATTTTGATCACCCAGTTAAGGGGAGAGCATAGGCCTATCACCAAAAACAAAGCAAATAAAAATTTATTTTAAGCCCAAAATAAAAAATTTCTATGCTAAGTGAAGATGTTGCTTCACAAAAACACGAAATTTCTTTTTAGCCCAAAATGAAATGTGAAATGTCTACCCTAGGATTGCTTCATTTTACTTTATGTGTCTACCCTAGGATTGGTTCATTCCATTTATATGTCTACCCTAGGATTGGTTCATTTTAATTTAAAGCTATTAACTGTCTGCGGTTGCATCAGATTCAGTTAAACTATTTTCAAAGTACAAATTATAGTTTGTAGGTCTGTGAAATATGCACTATAACAGACCTTACGGGCACTGCAAGATTCTTTATAGGCACTGTAAAAATCTTTAAGGGCACTAAAAAAATCTTTATAGGCGTTGTAGGATGGTTCAGGAGCGTTGCAGGATGGATCAGTAGCACTACAGGATGTCTCAATTGCGCTGCAAGATGTCTTAAAAGTGTTGCAATATACCTTAAGAGCACTAAAAGATGGATCAAATGCAATGCAGGATGTCTCAATTGCACTGAACTGGGTATGATCTTTCTAAAACATGTTTCTTGCACTAATCTGCTATTTTTTTGCCATAACCTGTCAAAGAAATCTACGAAAAGATATTAAAAATGGGGGCAAGAGCCCCACGGTGGGCACCAAAAATGTGTATATGTTAATATGTAATCTAAATGAAAATAATAAACACAAATGATAGAAATTTAAACTAAAGAAATTTGAAATGCAAATTAAAATAAGTAGGAAATCTTCAGAAGCATTCCATCTTTCTCTATCTCCAGAGATTTGTTTGAAACTGCTGCTCTCAGATTGTGTAAGCTCAGCTTCTCCAAATGGCAATATGTAGAATGAGTCTACAAAGGAAGTTCTATCCTATATGCTAGTAAAGGTGAAAATGCTGACGGATATGCACAGGGGCTATGAATTATGCACAGGGGCTATAAATGGAGGATGCTATGGATATGCTATGATATGCCATGATTCTATTGCTATGAAATGAAAATACTATGAATGCTAAAAAGGCTTATGCTATTGTATATTGACTATAATTTTCCTGCTAAAAGCTTCTATATGATTTGAAGGACCCGATAGTCCTATTTATAGTTTTTCTCAGGAAAAATCCTGGCTGACAAAGATCAATGGTTGTGAGATTGCCTGGTAGAATTGAAAGGTGAGAGATGGAGAGGTTGAGAGGAAGATGGAGAATGTTGGGAGGTTGGAGAGAAGAATGGAGCCTTGTCTTCAACCCATGGGAACAAGCTTGCACAAGAACAGAAGAATTTAATTTTTCTGTTTCGGCAGTTTGCTTCATGGCTGTTGAAAATCCCCAAATTAATTAAATAAATAAATTTATTTAATTTCATTTATTGAGTTTGATTTTTGATTTTTAGAACTATGGAAGATTTAATTAAATATTTTGAAATATTTAATTATGATGTGACTTTAGAAGAATTAATTAAATATTTTGAGATATTTAATTGTGAATAGATATTTAGAAGAATTAATTTAGAAAAGAGGAATATTTAATCTTTATTTGAATAAAATATTCAAACCAGGATTATTGATAATTAATATAAATAAATCATAACATTTATTTAATTAATTAAGAAATGACTAAGAAAAATGATTAAATACACTTATTTATTTAATCAAAATAAAAGAATGAACAAATATAAATAAATTATTTAAATTTATTTATACATGATGGAATTCGAAGATTTTAATTAAATATTAAAAATATTTAATTAATTACCAGACAATGTGATGTGACCATTTTTAGGTGTATACAGTTACTTGCAGCAAACATTCCATTTCAATATCCTAATACATTTATAATAGAAAATGCACATAAAATTTTCAGGATGGAAAACACATAGGGTTGTCATTCACTTCTCAATTCTTGTTCAATGACAACACTTTCTATTATGTAGACTCTAACAACACAATGTATTGAAGTTCACCTTCATATTTTATAACAACACTTACTTGCAGTAAACATTCCATTTCAATATTGTATACATTTAGAGCAGAAAATGCACAAAAATGTTGCAGGATGGAAAACACACAAGGTTGTCATTCACTTCTCAATTCTTGTTCGATGACAACACTGATGGTCAATAATAGACTCGAGAAAGCTTCCGTAAATCCTCTTAAACTTAGCAAAACTGACATAAATATTTAACTTGACCTCACTTGAAGTTCTTGGTAGAGGCCATTTTATCAATGATGTTTTTTCTTTCAGTTGATTGTGCTATATTGTCAAAGCTAGGTAGCCATGTTAACTGGTTTTTACTATAAAGCCTACATATACAAAAATTATAATATTGATATTATATAGAAACATGTAAATACCTTATCTAAATTCCATAGAAAACCAATCATGATGTCCAAAAACTTTCAACCATGTGTAACTAAAACATTGAAATTATGCTATTCAAAAGCTATTCACAAAATATTGTGGGCATAACTAATGGACATAGAAAGTTTAGCATTATTGTCTAGCCATTTTCAAAGGATTTTTTTTTTTTTTATAGTATTGGTAGATTCTAACACTAGCCCAATATGTCAATCTGACAAACAAAAGTATTCACCTAGATGTGTTTTTTTGGATTATTCACCTAAATTTTATGTTAAGGCTTCCTAAGATGTATTGCTCATAAATTTTTGGTTACTCATTATTTCATTTCTTTCAAAAAATATTCTACAAACCAATGAATTTCAATTCTCTAACTATATTCAACATGAATTTCTTTCATGGACTCTAGCAAAAGATGATTCCAAGAAAGGACACTCTATGACATTTACCTTGTGTGTATCCTCCTTTGAAGAACACCATGAATTTAATCATAAATTATATAAGGAGTCAAAAAGAAAGGGTTGCTCGAAGAATTCCATTCTCCTTTAGCTCTCTTGTATTTTGATTATAGTTTATGGATTGTGATATGAATTTTTGATGAAAAATCTTTAACACAATCTAATCTAACAATAGTGATAAAACAATACTTAAATTCTAAATATAGATCTAAGCTTATTCAAATGCGAGCTCTAGCTAACAAAATTATGTTGACAATAAGCAATGTTGTAATACATACTAAGGGATGGTAAACAATGTATTGAAATGTTTTTAGATTTGATCTGAGATAAATAATTCACATCACACAATCAAATTTGAAATCATTTCGTGTTAATATTATAGATTCTTAAGAAAATTACATGTCACATTTAATAGTGCTTAACAGTGCCCGAAGGGAGTTTGCAAAAATTTGTCACTATAAATTTTACAAATTTTCACTATAATAACTAAATAGTTTCTAAACACTGACAACTATGTCAACTATTTAGGAATAGGTATAATTTCTGCATTCTCAACATTCAGAAGGATTTGGTGCACTATGATTTTCAAGGTAGAATTGACAGCATACAACGTAGGCACCCCATAATATGCATGTATCGGCTTGAATGATGGTCTAACACGGTGGATCTTGAACCTAACAATGTGGTTGAATTTGAACATCGCTAGCAACCATTCCTCCACAAGACCCATGTGAGTACTAATTAGAGATTCCCCCTTAAGGAATCTCATAAACCTCATGCTCAACTCGTTCGAAAGATTGTGCTTGTGTATGATTGTTGTTGGTTGAATGCATACCTTCCAAATGCATCTAGCTAGGAAAATGTCTCAAATTTCTCAGTAAAGAGACATTGGACAATCACATAAATTTACAATATTTATTTCTAGATTGTAATATTGAACACCCATGCCCATTTTTTCCCATACACCAAACATATAGTTAAAGAAATGAGCATAATTATGATAATTGACATTAGCGTGGTTTGGCCCTTTTCTATCAATTCTCCTTAATATGTTTTCCTGCAACCTATATGAGAGACTTAATTCCTCTATGTGAGCAAGAATATTACATGGAAGATATGGGTGGTAGTTGGTTAACCAACTAGACACCCATGCTTGTGAATTATACGACATCTTCTATACCTACATCAAAGAATTTTTTTGCTTTCACTCTCAAAGTTGACCAAAAAGTGGATGCAAAGCTACATAATAGTATTGAAGAAGGTGCATGTGTAGTATGTGCAATGGAAAAATGGCAATGCACAAGTGGAGCAACATGTACTATAAATCTTGAAATGAAAAAGGAATCTGCTATGAAAACACTAGAAAAGAAGTGACCAATGTGAAAGAGATAGATAATGTTTTGACTAAATAGATTCTACCTGTTCTTTGGAACTTGAGGAAGGAGCATGTGCAGTATGTGCAATGGGGAAATGGAAATGCACAACTAGAGCAGCAGGTAGTAAAATTCTTGAAATGAAAGACAAGACAACTTTTTCAGAAGATACAACTACATTCTCTAATTAGAAAGACACTCTCAATGTTGACCAAAAAGAACCTGCAAAGCTACATAATAGTATTAAAATTTCATGCATGTGTAATATATGTAGATAATGTGACAATATGGGACAATGTGTTTACCAACACTGGAAATAATGTGAGCATTTTTTTTGTGCAATGGAAAAATGACAATGTAGGAGTGGAGCAGCATGTACTACAAATCCTTAAATGAAAAAGGAATCTGCAATGAAAACACTAGAAAAGAAGTGAGCAAAGTGGAATATATAGATAATGTTTTGAGTGAAGAGATTCTACCTGTCCTTCAAAACTTAAGGAGCATGTGTAGTATGTCGAATGGGAAAATGGCAATGCATGACTAGAGAAGCAGGTTGTAAAATGCATGATTTTAAAGACAAAAAAACTTATTGAGAATATACAACTACATTCTATAATTAGGAAGACACTCTCAGAGTTGACCAAAAAGAGGCTACAAAGCTACATAATAGTATTGAAATGTTGTGCATGTGTAATAAATGCAGATAATGTGACAATATGGGACAATGTGTTTTCCAACATTAGAAATAATGTGAGCATTTTTTTTTTGTGCAATGGATAAATGGCAATGTAAGAGTGGAGTAGCATGTACTACAAATCCTGAAATGAAAAAGGAATATGCAATGAAAACACTAGAAAAGAAGTGGGTAAAGTGGAAGATATAGATAAATTTTTTAGTGAAGATATTCTACATGTTCTTTGGAACTTAAGGAAGGAGTACGTGCAGTATTTCCAATGGGAAAATGGCAATGTACAATTGGAGCAATAGGTTGTAAAATGCCTAAAATTAAAGAAAAAACAACTTATTGAGAATATACAATTGTATTCTATAATTAGAAATACACTCTCAATGCTGACCATAAAACAGTTACAAAGCTACATAACAATATTGAAATGCCATGCATGTGCAATAGGTGCAGATAATGTGACAATATGGGACAATCTATTTTCCAATACTACAAATAATGTGAGCATTTTTTTTCTATGTAATGGAAAAATGGTAATGCACAAGTGGAGTAGCATGTACTACAAATCTTGAAATGAAAAAGGAATCTACAATGAAAACATTGGAAAAGAAGCGAGAAAAGTGGAAGAGATAGATAATGTTTTGACTGAAGAGATTCTACCTGTTCTTTGAAAGTTAAGGAAGGAGCATGTTTAGTATGTCCAATGGGAAAATAGAAATGCACGACTGGAGTAGTAGGTACTAAAATGCCTAAAATGAAAGACAAAACAAATTTTTTAGAAGATACAACTACATTTTCTAATTAGAAAGAAACTCTCAATACTGACCAAAATGCAACTACAAAACTACACAATTGAAGAAGGCGCATGTGAACAACTTCTGGGAAGAACTTTATGTAATGAAGACACAACTGCATTCTCTAATTAGAAAGAAACTCTAAATGTTGAATTCATTACATTCTTGGACTGTACGAAACATAAAAATTTTCATGATAAAATAGTTGATAGGGGACAGTGTGTTTTCCAACATGGCAAATAATGTGAGCATTTTATTTGTTGCAATCAGATAAAGAAAGTGAAAGGACATTTGGACTATAGGAAAGAGTTGTTCAAAAAATTGAAAGTGAAATAATTTTTTTCATAATGAACTAACTGTCATGGGATAGTGTGTTTTCCAATAGTGCAAATAATGTGACCACTTTATTTGTTCCAATCATATGAAGAATGTGAAATGCCATTTTTACTATAGCAAAGAGCTGTTCAAAAAATTGAAAGTGGTTTTCATTACATTCTCAATGGTAAAAAAACAAAACTTTTCATAAGGAACAAACTGACATGGGACAAAGTGTTTTCTAGCACTGTAAACACTATGACCATTTTATTTGTTCCAATCAGATTGAGAATATGAAATTCCATTTTTTACTATACCAAACAGTTGTTCAAAAAATTGAAAGTGGACTTGATTACAGTCTTGGTCGTAACAAAACAAAACTTTTCATAATGAACTAACTGACATTTGAACTATTTATTTTCCAACAACAAACAATGTGAGCATTTTATTTGTTCCAATCAGATGAAGAAATTTAAATGGAATTTTGATTGTACCAAAACATTTTGAAAGTGGAATTCATTACATTCTTGGTCACAACGAAATAAAAAAATTTCAGAATGAACTAATTGACATGGGAGAGTGTGTTTTCCAACACTGCAAATAATATGAGCATTTATTTTGTGCATTGGACATATGGAAATGCACAAGTGGAATAACATGTACTAGATTGCTTGAAATGGAGAAGGGAAATACTATGAAAACGCTTAAAAAGAAGTGAGAAAAGTGAAAGAGATAGATAAATTTTTGACTGGACAAATTATTCTTGCTCTTCATGGGTAGAGGAAGGACCACGTGCAATATGTGCAATGGGAAAATGGAAATGCATAACTGGAGCAGCAAGTACTAGAATGCATGAGATCAAAAAAAGAAACTATTGTACAAGCACTTGAAAAGAAGAAGTGAACAAAAACATAATGATTTGGGTGGATACATAAAATCCTAGTGTCAAAATTGTAGAAAACTTTTGTGAACAACTTTTAGAAAAGATGACATGATTACCTATAGACTGAGGTTCACTGCTATATGCTTTTGTACTCCTTAGTAACTCTTGAAGATGCAATAGAGTGAATTCACATTGGCCGACATCAACCTATCACCATAGCCAAAATTTTATAAGGAAGCATGGTATTGCATAATGTCATACCAAAAAATTAGACTTACCTACACATAGTTATTAAATTGGAACCATACCTTCCATTGGGTTTACACTAGCGAAAGGCAGTCACTGATGATGACTCCTTTCCCTAGATTGGAATGTTGAAGTGAACAAAAAATACCAAAAAAAGAAATCAAATTTTTTATCACGTGGTAGAATCATATATTGGAAAAAGAAATCTGCAATACCATTTCCTATTACAACATAGGAATTGAAATAGGGTTTCTCATAGTCACCCGTATTAGATGTTGTATCCTCTACCCCATCCATAGCAGTTGTGCCTTAAGTCTCACATTAATTATTGACATTCACATTGAAGCTATTGTTTGTGGAAAAGGGAAAGGAGTCACACTGAGGAGTTTAGTGATTTGAATAGTGTACACCATGCTTCATACAATGGGTTGCACGCCAAGGATGATCCCTACTTGCACTAAACCATGGATGCATGTGAACAGTGCTAGTTACAATTTCATCAAGATCAGGAATGAATTCAAACGACAATGCATTTGATTGATGTAGGTCTTGTAGAAACCTATCGATGCACTGTGCATATGATTGTACTTGTTCTAGACACTGGGGAAGTGTACACATCACTTTCTTCAAGATTTCATTATTGTCATTCCAAATAAACATTTTCTACAAATGTTCATCATATACATGAGTGATAGAAGGAGATTTTGTAGGGGTGAGAATATTAGGATTGTTTTCTTCGATGCCCCCCTATGACAATGTCTCATTCAAATTTGTCCCTCTATCAATTGGTTGACCTCCCTCATCTAAATGAGCACACACAAGAAACTTGTATTAGATAGTAGAAAATGCAAAACATAATTGTCTCCCATAAAGTAACACACTTCAAATTGAAATTCGCTTACTGTGGACCACCCCTTCAATAGTAGATGGTCTTTTAATCAAGTAAACAACCTTAAGGAGATGTTTACAAGTGTTCCCTCGTGAACTCCAAGGGCACTCACATGCAAAAAGGTGCTCGCCAAATTTTTGAACAAGCTACTATTCAAACCTACTTTGAGTTTTCACACAGTACCATATAGGATGTGTTTCATTTGGAACACAATGATCCTCCAGAATTTCCTTGGCCTACTCCAAACTAGATTGAATATTTAAAAACTTATAGTTCATCAAAAAACCATAAAGCTACAACTTTTCCTTTTACCTATAGAATGGTTCCATTTTATACACAAGTGTGTAATACAAATAGTCCATTCGCCTAGTGCATTTTTTAGAATGATCACACAAGTACCAAGTTTTGAGCATGTAATCGTATGACTCAATGGTTGCATTTGTATCCTGGTTGGCAAGTGGGAATAGTCTACAATTTTTTCCCACATGGCTGCGAAAAATAGCCAATAGTCAAGTAAACCATGATGTATTAGAGGTAACATCAAAGAATGTGAATGGTGTGAATCCAATAAGGTGAAAGAAATTTTCAACTCACCAATTTGACCTTCTCCTTTGCACCAGGTCTTCTTGAAGTACTCTAAATGTTGGGGTTGATCATTGAGCTCCTCAAAGAAAGAGTTCAATAGCTGAGTGATGTTGTCTTCACTATCACCGATTGTCTTCATGATCATGCCAAGATTGTGGAAGATGTCCATTTCCCTTTCCTTGGTTGTGTACTTATATACATTCTTCATCCAATCCCTTTTAACATGCCAAATGCATTGAAACACACGGCATTGAAAGACAACCCTAATAGACAAAACAAACAATATTGTTTACCACTCATTTGCATGAAAAAGTGGCATTGAAAATAAATAGCAAACAAACAAAGAGATGCACATAATATATGGCTTGAATTTCTATAGTTGCATCATTAGTCAAAAATGCATTGATTCTCCAATCGGGTTTGGCTCTTCTTCCATAGGAATGCAATTCATGTAGCCACACAGAGATGTCCTCAATCCTGTTTCATGATTAGAATACCCATGTAATGGGAACACCACTCTGTTGCTCGTCAAAAAAGAGCAAAGTATACAATGGAAACTATAGACATAACAAGTCAGTATGAGCATTTTTTGGTTTATAGCCAGTAAGATCATTAAAAAGATGAAGAACTATTTTTCAATGTTTGTAAGGCCTCACCCCATATTTGTTAGTGGAAAACATGGAATCCATCAAGATGAATAAGTTGTGCAAGTGGCGAACCATTATATCCAGAATCCATGGAGTCTAAACCTTGATAAAAAAAAAGGTATATTGTTCCTAGGGGGTAGTTGAAAGTAGAAGTTGTCAAAGTCCTCTCCATTCCACATTATGATACTTGTCAAATCGAATTTGTGTTTTTGTGCATGAATAGAACACACCTTTTTCCAAGCATTCATTACATCCTTTCTTGTAAGTAATTGATCTCTCTTTAACATCATGCCACATAAGATAGGATCATTGATGTGTCTATCCATTATTACATTGACACTCACATCCATGAGAAAAAGGATTTCAATATAGATTTTTCATTCTACGGATAGATTAGTGACAAACATAGAATTCCTATCTCCACTTGTTTCACCAATGCCATGGAAAAATTCACCTTTTTATCAATGTGGGACATTTCTTTGTAGAGAAGATAGGTAACATCGGGTCTTCCATGCATAGCCTTTACAATGAAGTGGCATTGATAACCTCGCATTTGTATAAACCTCTTCTATTTTTTCTTCTCCGGTGGAGTTTGGAGGCATGTTGTGATATTCAACCTTCCATTTGGCATGACTTAACATGAGGAGAAAAAGCACATCTATAAATTCATGAAAAAAACAAGTGAAGGTTGAACCACACAATGAGTGGTTCAACCTACAACTTTGTATGTGGTGTAGGAGTGTAATGTGCATAAAAATATGTAATAACTTCTACAATTGCAACAATATATGTGTTATTTTGGGAAGATATGTTGGTTGTGATGCATGTGTATGTGTTAAAGGAGAGGAAGGGTTAGAGGGCAACTAAAACCTTTGATGAAAACCCTGTATGTAAAAAAAAAGTGCATCCATTGTTGCTAGCAACATCAAAATGATAACAAGTTTGTTGCTTCTATTGAAAAAAAAAGGAATCAATAATGGAGAGAATGAGGAAAGGAAGAAATATGTAAAATTTCCTATCAACCATGGTGTAAGTCAATGCAGGTTGGAAAACATAGTGTGTAGTTGAACCTCCAAGCAGACATACAGATCACAAGTAAATTCACAACCCTACATGTAAATGTAATTATAACTAATACTTTAGAGTATATGGGGTGTACAAACCTCTTTTACCTGAGGAGGAATGTTGTGATATTCAGCCTTTTGTTTGGCATGACTTAACATGAGCAAAAGCACATCTAGAAATTCATGAAATAAACAAGTGAAGGTTGAACCACATGATGAGTGGTTCAATCTGCAACTTCATATGTGGCATAGGAGTGTAACGCGTATAACAGTATGTAATTACTTCTATAATTGCAACAACAGATGTATTATTTTTGGAAGATATGTTGGTTTTGGTGTGTGTGTATGTGTTAAAGGAGAAGAAGGGTTAGAGGGAAACAAAAACCTTTGATGACAACCTTGTATGTAAAAAAAAAAATGCATCCATTGCTGCCAACAACGCCAAAATGATAACATGTTTGTTCCATCAGTTGAAAAAAATGAGTCAGTAATAGAGAGAATGAGGAAAGGAAGAAAGGTGTAAAATTTCCTATCAACCATGATGTAAGCCAATGTAGGTTGGAAAAAATAGTGTGTAGTTGAACCTCCAAGATGACATAAAGACTGCAAGTAAATTCCCAACCCCACATGTAAATATAACTAAGATTTTAGAGTATATGGGGTGTACAAACCTCTTTTACCTGAGGAGGAATTTTGTGATATTCAACCTTCTATTTGGTGTGACTTAACATGAGGATCAAAAGCACATCTAGCAATTCATTAAATAAACAAGAGAAAGTTGAACCACACGATGAGTGGTTTAACCTACAACTTTGTATGTGGCATAGGAGTGTAACATGCATAACAGTATGTAATAACTTCTAGAATTGCAACAACATATGTATTATTTTGGGAAGATACATTGGTTGTGGTGTGTGTGTATGTGTTAAAGGAGAGGAATGGTTAGAGGGAAACCAAAACCTTTGATGACAACCTTGTATGTAAAAAAAAGTGCATCCATTGTTGCTAGCAATGCCAAAATGATAACAAGTTTATTGCATCTGTTGACAAAAAAATGAATCAGTAATAGAGATAATGAGGAAAGGAAGAAAGGTGTAAAATGTCCTATCAACCATGATGTAATCCAATGTAGGTTGGAAAACACAGTGTGTAATTGAACCTCCAAGTTGACATAAAGACCACAAGTAAATTTGCAACCCCACATGTAAATATAACTAAGATTTTAGAGTATATGGGGTGTAAAAATCTATTTTACCTAAGGAGGCATGTTGTGATATTCAACCTTCCATTTGGCATGACTTAACATGAGGAGAAAAAGCACATCTAGCAATTCATCAAATAAACAAGTGAAGGTTGAACCACATGATGAGTGATTCAACCTACAACTTTGTATGTGGCGTAGGAGTGTAACATTCATAATAGTATGTAATTACTTCTACAATTATAACAATAGATGCATTGGTTATGGTGTGTTTGTATGTGATAAAGGAGAGGAAGGGTTAGAGGGAAACCAAAACCTTTGATGACAACCTTGTATGTAAAAAAAAAGTGCATCCATTACTGCCAACAACACCAAAATGATAACATTTTTGTTGCATCTATTGAAAAAAATGAATCAGGAATGGAGAGAATGAGGAAAGGCAGAAAGGTGTAAAATGTTTTATCAACCATGATGTAAGCCAATGCAGGTTGGAAAACACAATGTGTAGTTGAACCTCCAAGCGGACATAAAGGCCACAAGTAAATTCGCAACCCTAGATGTAAATATAACTAGACTTCAGAGTGTACAAACCTCTTTTACCTAAGGAGGCATGTGATATTCAGCCTTCCATTTAGGGTGACTTAACATGTGTAGCAAAGGCACATCTAGAAATTTATAAAATGAACAAGTGAAGGTTGAACCACACGATGAGTGGTTCGACCTGCAACTTTGTATGTGGTGTATGAGTGTAATGTGCATAACACTATGTAATTACTTCTACAGTTACAACAACAAATGTATTATTTTGGGAAGATACATTGGTTGTGGTGCATGTGTATGTGCTAATGGAGAGGAAATGTTAGAGGGAAACAAAAACCTTTTATGACAACCTTTTATGTAAATAAATGTGCATTCATTGTTGCCAGCAATGCCAAAAGAATAAAATGTTTTTTGTATCTGTTGAAAAAATCATGAATTGGTAATGGAGTGAATTAGGAAAGGCATAAATGTGTAAATTTTCCTATCAACCATGATGTTAGCCAATGTAGGTTGGAAAACATAGTGTCTAGTTGAACCTCCAAGCAAACATAAAGACCACAAGTAAAATTACAACCTCACATGAAAAAAAAACTAAGACCTCATACTAAATGGGGTGTATAAAATTGTTTTACCTAAGTAGGCATGTTGTGATATCGAGCCTTTCATTTGGGGTGACT
The DNA here is from genome assembly GCA_007258455.2 of Sequoia sempervirens. Classification (NCBI taxonomy): domain Eukaryota; kingdom Viridiplantae; phylum Streptophyta; class Pinopsida; order Cupressales; family Cupressaceae; genus Sequoia; species Sequoia sempervirens. The sequence continues at coordinate 57,692 of VDFB02025300.1, forward strand.
TAACATGACCAGTAAAAGCATATATGACAATTCATGAACTAAAAAACTCTAGGTTGAACAACATGGTGAGAATTCCAACCTACAAATTTATATGTAGCCTATAAGTGTAATGTGAATAATAATATGTAATTACTTTTATGGTTGCCAACAATGACAAAAGAAGAAAACATGGTCTTTACATCTACTAATAAAAAAATGAATCGCTAAAGGATTGAATGAATGTAGGCTAAAAAATGTTACTTTTTTGTGCATTTATTTGTGAAACATATAAAGAATTTGAAAAGCAATTTTAACTATAAACCACAATTGCCATAAATTTTGAAGCTCACTTGCATTGAAAATCATAGTGAATGAGATAGATATTTTTTTGACTTAGGAGATTCTTTATGCTCTTGATAAATTGACAAAGAAGCATGTGTAGTATGTGCGAAGATGAAGAAATGATGCAAGTATGGAGGCAACAAGTTCTATAATTTATGAAATTGAAAAGGAATCTACTCTAAAAACACTTGAAAACAAGGAGATCAAACTTAATGAGATAGATATTGTTTTAACTAAAGATATTCTTATCACTCTTGAGAAGTTGAGGAAGGAGCACATGCAATATGTGCAATGGGAAAATTGCAATGCAGAAGTGGATAAACTCAAGAGATTTTGTATTGCATATGAATTTTTTTAAGTAGAGAAAGTGAAAGATGATGCTATAATTGGATTTGAAATAGTGAAGTCAAACATTTGTGAACATAAAAATAAACATAACCAGCAAAATGACATCAAGCACAAAAGAAAAAATTCCACCCTTCAACTTACAACAAGCACAAATATATAAAATACAACCCATAGTGTTTTCTGACATGCCTATTTTTTATTGATTTGAGAAAGTTGAAATGCAATTTTTAGTCTACCTAAGACTTGTTATATATTTTGAAGATGTTACTTTCATTATATTTGTATTGTGTAAAAAACAAAAGGTTTTTATTACAATCATATTGTCTGTATAATCGAAGGTTGGAAAACATAGTGCATTAAGAAACCTGCAACCCACATCATGTTGAAAAACCTTCTATGTATAAGAATGCAAATGTTTGGTCACCCCTTAGCTAAATATGATTACTTTTATGTATCCCCCAACTACAAATCCTCCCCAAATTCTTCACCCTTTAGCTTTGTACAAGCTCAACAAACTAACTCACAATCCACTATGTTTTCCTACCTCCCTATATTTTAATGATACAAGGAAATCCAAATGCAATTCATATTATAAGTAATATTTTTGGTAAATTTTCAAGGTACCTTTTCTTACATCGGTACTGTAAGGTTTTCATTACACTCATTTTGTCTATTGATAATTCAATGTTGGAAAACACTAGGTGTTAATAAACTTGAGATCTTCTTAATACTTCAGGAGGCAGTGGGTACTAGAATGTATGAAATGAATAAGGAAACATCCCTAAAAACACTTGAAAAGAATCAAACCAAAGTGTATGAGATATATAATGTATTTACTAAAAATATTCTTCCTACTCTTGAGAAGTTGGGGAACAAGAATTTGAAGTATGTGCAATGGGAAAATGACAATGCAAAATTGGATGCAACAGGTACTAGAATGTATGAAATGACAAAGGAATCTATTGTAAAAATACTTGAAAAGAAGTAGACCATAGTGAATGAGACAAATATTGTATTGATTAAAGAGACTTAGTGCTATTGAGAAGATGAGGAAGGTGTGTGTGTAGTATCTGTAATGGGCATATGGGAATGCAGAACTTGAGCAACAAGTAGTAGAAAGTATGTAATGAAAAAGGAATATACTTAAAAAACTTGAAAAGAAGAAGACCAAAGTGAATAAGATAGATAATGTATCAACTAACAAGATTGTTCTTGCACTTGACAACTTGACAAAGGAGCATCATGCAGTATGTGCAATGGGCAAATGCCAATGCAAAAGTGGATAAAATCAATAAATTTTATATTCCATATGAATTTATGCTAGAAAATAAAGTGGGAGATGATGATATAAGTGGAGTCAAACAAATGAAGTCAAATATTCTTCAACTTAAGAATTCCATGGAGCAAATACAATTCAAAATAGATGATAATGAAAAGGAAAAAAAAATATTAGAGCAAAAAAAGAAAATCAGTTGGCTAGAGACATGAAAGCCCTATGTGAAAACGTAGACAAGTTTTGTAAATGAATTATCAAATAGAAAAAATTTGAATTCTCTAATCAGAAAGACACTCTCAAAGTTGAGCAAAGAGTGGCTACAAAGCTACACAAAAGTATTGAAGAAATTCAAAACTCTCAAAAAAATGGATGGTGTTGTCCTAAGGGATGATGAGGAAGTAGTTGATCGAAAGCTACAAATAAAAGATATGAAATAGAAGGTAGAAGCTCATGAAAAGGAATTCCAGGGGGTGATAACAAGTAACAACAATGGGGATGAGAAAAAATGTGTGACTGGTCAACTTGCAAATGTAAAAGCAATAGTTGGGACTTTTGAAACTGAAGTAAAACAACATAAACACTACAATTAACCACTTGGAAAAGAAATTAAAAGATTAAACAAAAAATTTATCATTGAAATAAAAGGAGTTTAATTAATGGCGTTGACACACAAGTGCAAAATAAAAGACATGAAGTTGAAAAAATAAACACAATAATGGAATATGTGATTTTCAAGACATTCATACTATTTTGTAACATTCCATGTTGCAATACTATAGGTATTAAGAAGAAAGAAACCCACCATGAGACAACCCTCTAAGGAGATTCAGTAACTAAAAACCTCATTGTGTTTTCAAAATTACAATTATTTTGTGCACTTTTTTTTTCAATCATGCAAAATTTAAACACAAAAATGGAATGTGATTTTCATGACATTCATACTATTTTGTAGCATTCCATGTTGCAAAACCATAGGTGTTAAGAAGAAAGCAACCCATCGTGATAAAACCCTTTACATTTAAACAAGGATATTCAAATAATTGAAACCCACCATTGTGTTTTCCAAATTACAATTATTTTGTGCACTTTTTTTTCACTCATGCGAAATTTAAACAAAACAATGGAATGTGTGATTTTCAATAAATTCATACTATTTTGTAACTTTCCATGTTGCAAAACCATAGGTGTTAAGAAGCAAACAATCCACTGTGAGACAACCCTTTACATTTAAACAAGGAGATTCAAATAGCTAAAAACTGCCATTTTGTTTTCAATCATGCGAAATTTAAACACAACAATGGAATGTGTGATTTTGAACACATTCATACTATTTTGTAACATTCCATGTTGCTAAATCATAGTTTTTAAGAAGAAATCAACCCACCATGAGACAACCCTTTACATTCAAACAAGGGGATTCAAATAACTAAAAACCATCATTGTGTTTTCCAAATTACAATTATTTTGTGCACTTTTTTTTCAATCATGCAAAATTTAAACACAATGGAATGTGTGATTTTCAAGGCATTCATACTATTTTTTAAAACCCCATGTTGCAAAACCCTAGGTGTTAAGAAGAAAGCAACGCATTGTGAGGAAACCCTTTACATTTAAACAAGGAGATTCAAACAACTGAAGACCCAAATTGTGTTTTCCAAATTACAATTATTTTGTGCAATTTTTTTTCAATCATGTGAAATTTAAACACAACAATGGAATGTGTGATTTTCAATACATTCATACTATTTTGTAAAAATCCATGTTGCAAAACCCTAGGTGTTAAGAAGCAAGCAACCCACTGTGAGGCAACCCTTTACATTTAAACAAGGAGATTCAAATAACTGAAGACCCACATTGTGTTTTCCAAAATATAATTATTTTGTGCACTTTTTTTTTTCAATCATCTAAAATTTAAACACAACAATGGAAGGTGTGATTTTGAAGACATTCATACATTTAAACAAGGAGATTCAAATAATTGAAAACCCACATTGCGTTCCCCAAATTAGAAATTGCATTGTGTTGTAAAACCCTCTACAACTGAATTGGTTAGCACCCTTCACCTCAATTTGGTCAGTTTTCTCCTCCAGCTCCTCCACATGCACTCCAAAATTTAGCTTACAACATGCATACTGCGAAAAAGCACCTCGATTTGGTCAGTTTTCTCCTCCAACTCCTCCATGTGCACTCCAACCTTTAGCTTTCAATGTGCATACTAGAAACTCATCGTGTTTTCACCCTTCTTTCTCCAAACCAAAAATACACATGTCAATCCATCTCCAATTTTCTCACACAAAAAAAGCTCTAAAAGTGAAACTTCAAGGGCACACCATGGGACCCAGTTTTATTAGTCGACAGGAGGCAAGAAAACTGACCTAACGGTACCGTTAATCATACCTACCTTTCTCAGACGCTTGGTCTCTTATGTTGGTTTCATCACTTTTATCCCTTGTTTGGTGGGCCTTGCACTATGACATCTCTTCATGTTATGTATGTTTCCATGTATGTTTTCATGCATTTTGGTATGTACATAGGTGCATTTTTTCTATGAGTTAGCCGACTTTGGAATTGAATAGCCTTATGTAATGTGTTTGTTTTTCATGTTAATGTGTCTGTTCAATCCGTAAATATAATCTCTTTTTATATTCAAAATAAATAAGCTAGGTTGGTTGTATTGACAATTTTATATGTGATGTTAAGTGAATAATTATGCATTTAAGGTTGTGTTGTCCTAAATCAAATAGTTATGTTGAAATCAATAGACTTGATAAAGATTTCATAACTTATTTAGTACGCTTGTTAAGAAAAGAGAAGGAATGAAACACCTTATGACAAATCTAATATGGACTCAATTTCCATTTCCAATCTTTCAAAAGACTCATATTCATTTTGCTTGACAAGTCAAGCTAAATATGGCTTTATACAATTATAAGTGTTCAAAATTGGTCAATATATTACAAAATCCAAAGATGATTTAGTGATCCAACACACAAATCTAAATGGCATGAAATAATAAAACTATCTTTCCTAACCAATCTTGAAGTGGAGGAAGTGTTTAGACAATCTGAGGACTTACCCCTTTTATTTTTATTTTCATTTTATGCTTCTTTGATCATTAACTACAATTTGTCATCTTTTTTGTTTTTTAAGTTTTCAGCCTTTAAATGATGTGTTTTCCCCTTTTATATCAATACTCCTCTTCATAAATCATAAGAATGCCTTGCTGAAGGTATATTTTCCACAACAAATTGATTTCTAGGAACAATCACACTAGTTATATTTATTTTTGCATCTATTCTTTATGTGGTTAACTTTGTTGGTTGAAAGCACCCAACATTATTTGAAAGTGTTTTTCTATGTTTAGTTAGTTGGTGGATTGTATAAAGGTTGGTAAGAGCTTATTCTATGGATCCCATTCTTTTTATTTTTTTCCTCTTTTTCATCCTATAATCATCTTCTTAGATTTCTATCAATTTTTAGCATACAAATAGGTCTTAGAGAAGAAGAGGATCACATCAACAAGCTTATACAACTTATATATATATTACTTACAACATCTAGATTCCCTTTCAAATAATTTCTGACAACTTCTAAACTTCATTTTCTATAGTTTGGTAATTAGTATGACTTTCTACGTTTCCTTGCAGTCAATATTTTTCCTTGTGTTCTTCCATTGTGAAAGGGAAACCTATGATAGATAAAGAATAAGGATAAAATAGCTAGGTCTCTAATGAAAACATTGCTAAAACATCAATCTTGCATGCCTTGGATCTTTTATGTCCAAGTGTGAGAACTTGTGTTTCATTTACAATTTGCTTAAATTAATTTTATGATAGACTAGATAGTTATATTATATTGCTATAGTTAGTATTAGATTTATGATAGATTATAATTTTTCTTTGCTCTAAACTTAAATCACTCTACTTCTAACTTAGATAAGGAATACTGTTGGATTTTTTTTATTTAATAAATTTAGTTTATTTCTAGTAAAAAACATCATAAAACAATATTGTTATTTATTCAACAACTTCCACAACACCAAAGATAAATATAATTTTCAATGAAACAATTAAACAATCATGAAGTAACTTTTCATATTGAAAAGAACCATTTCATTCAAACAACGTTGAAAACAACAAATAATATTATATATTTTGAACAAATGACTAATGTTTCAATTCAAAAGATAAAAGGAAAAGTTATTTATTCACATATTGCTTGCATGTATGTGCTTTTTCCTTTTCTTTTTTAATTATCATACTAAAAATTTTGAAAGGAAAGAAATTATTACTTGTTGATTTTTCATAGTATATTTGCATGCATGTATATGTAAACAAAAAAATGCACAAAAATATTATTTTCTTTGCCTTTATTCCATGCACGTAAGTTTAATTAGAAGAACTTTATTTTAGCATCATTTATCAAAAAAAGCACAAAAACAAAACCAAACAAATAGGTCCTTTGTTTTTTCGATAAAAATGAACAAGTACTCAAACTGGAAAATCCAAACACAATAACTCAATTCTCAAAATAAACCATTAAATTTTCATCTTGTTACCAAGAATGTGTTCAAAACTCACAAATATTTTGTCTAAATTTGCAAGAATTTTTTCATTTTTTCATTTTCCCCTCTAAAATATAGAAAATTATATTTTTAGAATAATTACTAAATATTAAATATACACATAATTATAAGATATATAAATTTTGTTAGAAGATGTTGATAATATTTCAAAAATAAATAAAACATTAAATTTATAATCTAAACTTTATAATATAAGTTCTCATAAAATTTTAATTATTTATCTATAATAGTTTAATTGAATAAATCGCTTTTAAGATTTAATTTTAGAATATTAAAAATATGTATAATTAACGATAAATGTACTAGAATTTTGACTTAATAATTCTTTTGAAGAGCCTTTGAGCCAAGAGAAGGTTTTTCTATCTAATCTTAATGTAAATTAAAGCAAGGTATTTTAAAGCATGGTTTTTCAATTGTAATAAAAATAATTTTGTTTTATATAAAATAAATAGACTAAGTTGTATGGGAAATTTCATTAATACTTAGTGAATAATTGTGAGCTTAAGGTTGAGTTGTTGCCCTAAATTAGATAGTTGTGTTGCAACTAATAAATTTTATAAAGATCCATAACTTATTATGTCAAGGAAAGAGAAGGAAACAATCAACTTAGGACAAATCTAAGACGTGCATGGCTAATATGAGATCAATTGCCATTTTCAATCTTTCAAAAGGCTAATATTCATTTATCTTGACAAGTCAAGATAAATATGATTATGTACAAGTTCACTTAAAAGGAGATTGTAACTATCAAAAATTATAAAATATTACAAAATCTAAAGATAGTCTAGTGAGTCAACACACAACTTTATGTGACATGAAATAATAAAAACTCTTTCCTAACCAATCCTGAAATGGTGGAAGCATTTAATCGATCCCCAAGACCTCCCTTTTTTTCATTTTATGCTTCTTTGATCACTAGCTAGCATTTGTCCCTTTTCATCTTTTCAATTTTTAATTTTTGGCCTTCAAATGATATGTTCTCTTTAATAGTAATTCACCCCTTTATTAATCATAGGAATTCCTTGGTGAATAATTTTTTTCCACAACAAACTAATTTCTAGGAAAAGGAAAAACACATTAGTTTTTTTTTTTACATCTCTTCTTTATTTGTTATACTTTGTTGGTTGGAGTCACCCAACATAGTTAGAAAGTGTTTTTTTCTATCTTTAGTTGTTTGGTGGATTGTATATAGGTTGTGTAAGGTAGGGGGACCAACCACACCAAGGCTCTAGGTCACGGAGAGTCGAGAGGGAAGGGCTGCCCTATCTTACCTCAAGCTATTGGGTGTTTAGGAAAAGATCGGGAATGAAGAGAACTCTCAAGTGCTTCTATCACTCTACAGATCCAAAAACCTAAATGAGGCTAGATGAGCTAGTTTCTAGAGTCCAAACTATACCTCAAATAGCTCCCTATTCGAGGGCAACAGTGTGGGTCTGAGATGATAATGCAATATGTTGGCGTCTCTCTAGCGTACTGGCATTCGTATGGCTAGAAAACATGAAATATAGTATGGAAAGCAAGAAAACCTACTAAATGTCTAGTTGGATAACAATGATAACTTTAAGAAACCCCCCTTAAAAAAAGATGTAAAATCCTAGAGAATCTTTTATTTTTTTAGGAAAAAATATTAATTTCTATTGGCAATTTTTTTTACATCACTAGAACTTTGTAGAAAATTTTGGTGAATCTTGAAAAATAATAGGAAAATGCATTAATTATGATGGTGAATCCATCCAATCTAAAAATAATTCTCATGGAAAATTAGGGGTCCAAGAGTGGAAATTAGCGATGGGTTTAAGGGGTAGACTATAATATTTGCTTGCAACCATTGTTTTAAAATATAATATAATAGCCCTCATTGTATTCTACAAGGTAAAATGCACCCACAATTTGTAACTCTCATGGGGATTAAAATTTATTTTAGATCATTGATCTAATGACCCTCATTGTACTTTATGAAGTAAAATATACCCATAATCTATAATGTTCATGAGACCCAAAATTGTGGGCCCCATGAGCATTACAGATCATGGGTACATGTTACCTCATGGAATACAACAAGGGACATTATATTATATTATAAATCAATGGTAAAAACTAAATATTGGAAATATTGTCCTAAAGAAACTAATAATTATGTTAGACTATGGCAAATTAATAAAGATTTCTACTATAAGTTATAAAATTTAGGTGAATCTCATCTAATCATATATTGAATATTGTGGCAAATTTTTGAGTAAATTTTTTAATAAAATAAATTCTTTGGTGATTTAAATAAGAATATAATAAAATTTTATAAAAATGTGGTGATTCAAGTCACATTATAGCTCAAACTATTAGCCAATTGGAAAAAAATAGCCACTAAAAAAATCACTAATGGCTAATTTTAATGAAATAAACAAAATAATGAAATACGAGAAATAGCTATGTAAATGATAAAGAAGGTAGATGAAGACAAGGGTGATGAATATCAACTCACTAAAGCTCTAGTTTTCTAGTGAGCTCCATGCACATGTTCACCTAAACACATCCAATAGAGGGAAAAATGTTGGGTTGCATAGGGGTTTTCCTCAGTCAAATCCTCGCTTTGGTGTTTCCACCTCCACAAATAGCCAAGAAAGCCATGAAGTAGAAAATACGACAAAGGAAATAGAAAGGAAGGTATTGAAAACTAAAAAAGATACAATGCTACTCTATCAAACCACAATAGGAAAAGGAAAGTGAAGCAATACCACCTCCACCCAAAGGCTCTCAAGGAAAATCAAGGGAGAATACAAGGCAAAGATCTTGGAAAAGTCGACACGGCTGTAGTAGTGACAAAGGGAGGTCTCACAAGACTCCAAACTCATAGCTTCTATGGTAGCACAACACGTACAAAGATGAAGTTGATGGAGTAACAATATACTATAATGCTCAATAGAGTTGTGAAAATGGATATAATTATGAAGAAGATCAAGTAGAATGCTGAAGAGATGCTAAAGAGATCATAGAAGATAGAATGAATGAACAAGATAGGACTTTCAAGACAAAAATGGGAAGGAAGGATCCATTTTCAGGTCGACTGGTTGACACAAAGGCATTACACTTTGTGCCCAATGGAGACTGTAACATCCCAATGGACACCTGAGGCAGGAATCTATCAGGGATAGTAGCACACTACGTAGACATCTGCACACCATGCTCGTGTCCCCAAAAAACATTCCCCTAATGACACATATGAAAAATGCCAAGTGGATAGAAGGTAGGTGGGTGATGTGGAATTTTTCCTTCGGGTTTGATTTTCTAAGGTGGGGGTATGCAAAAGGGGAATTCACACAAGGGGTAAGGGGTGCAAATTCGCTCCTATACAAGTTGATAAGAGATTATTGTAAGAATTCCATCCTTTTGAATTTTGACCTCTTTTTTATTTTACAACCATTTTCTTAGATTGTTTTTAATCAATTTTTAGCATACAAATAGGTCTTAGAAGTAGAGGATCAGACCAACAAGCTCATACAACTTATACTTGTTCAAATAAAGTGGTTGTAACATCTAGACTTCCTTTCATACAATTTCCTCCAACTTCTAAGCTTCATTTTCAATAGTTTGGTAATGCAATGTCTCTTGCCGAATTTTCCCTTAAATCATTGAATTTTTCCCTTGGTCATTTTTTCAAACACTTGTCTTGCAAAGTACTATGGTTGGTAACAATGTTTCAATGTTGATTGCTTTGAATTTCTTCAATTAATGCAATAAAGACTTCTAAACTTAAAGAGAAATGCAATGTGGAATGATAAGCAAGTGATATTAACTTTTCCAAAGCCTAAAATCTATGCAAATGAGAATTTATAGCCTATGGAATGATCATATATAGCAATGAGCATCTAGTCAAACACTTAACAGGAAATCCACCTAAGTAAATGTACACCTACAATAGGTAGACATTTTGAAAAACATATTAGGTACAACTCAAAACTCCATATTATTGATTTAATCTGATTGCAGTGCTATATGTTTATTCCAAATATGTCATATAATGTAACTAAAACTTATAATGGTAGCAAAATGATGCTAGAAAATGAATGCAAATATCAACTATTGAGTCACCAATAATATATCAAATCTAATGAGAATGAAACTATAGATGTAAATTCAACATAAAGAACCTAATTGTAACTACCTATAGTCGTTTCCTCCTATAAATGTTGAACTCGAATGGTTCCTTGACTTTAGA
>VDFB02025301.1:0-18647 GCA_007258455.2 Sequoia sempervirens
TCCAATGGCCACCATAAATTCTTCTGATAGAGGTAGTCCTCCATCTGCATCTTCCATAATTGATAGTTCTACCAATTAAACTTCTCAACCTTCTTACCCTCGTCTGCCATTACTCCCACTCAACCATGAGACTCCCACTCAACCATGAGACCTTCCTACAGACGATAATCGAAACACAAACTCGCTCTGATACCACTTGTTAGGGTTAGAAATGACAGATATCTAATAATTAAATGCATATTTAATTAATAAATAGAGAAACTAAAACACACATAGAATAAAATTATAACACAGAGAATTTAATGTGGTTCACCCAATCTGGGCTACATCCACCAAACCCCAGCCATCCAATGATTTTATCATCCAGTGCAAAAACTTATTATAATCTTGCGAATAATTGCATTTTTCATTGTACTGTAACTCCCATCCAAACCCCTTTTTAACAAGCTTAGAAGCTTCCAGATTAGGGTTCTACAAAATCGGGTTTTTTTCTTTTTTCGGTGATGACATGAAAAAGTAGGAGGAAAATTTTTCTCGGGGGCTGCCACCCCCAACCCCCACCCCGGGCCTGGCCCAGCCCAGGACCCCAACAAGGATACATGCCGGGATGTACAGTATAACATGATTAGTCGCCACACACCAACACTATTTGCAAACATGATAATTCTTGTCTATTGGCTAGGGCATAGACCAAGTAAGTAGTCATATACAATTTCTTTGTTATCAACACATTTGAAAGTTGATCATTCAAAGAATCACCTATTATTGCGAACCAATCAATGAATTCATTTCCATATTACACCTTTGAGATAAACTGACACATCCACGGTTGAAATTCTCTACTTGCCTCATGTCTAGTAATTCTACTCAATTTAAGTGTGATGCAATCGCTAACTTATTCAATCTAGATGAATTATTTGGAATCTTGAAAATGGTGGCCTCAAGGTTTTAGAGCTAGTCCTTATTTACTATGAGCACTTAGTTGTGTGTCCATCACAATGTGTTTGTGTAGATTCCATAAAAATCTCACTATATTCATCCTTGGTGGGTAAGCAACAGTCTTCTCAATATGTTGTGACTAGATTAATAACACTGCATTATCACCAGTATCTCCAATTTCTCTTGGGTTTGGATTGTAGTGTTGAGTACATGCTAAAACCAAAATGATGTAGGAGCATCGACTGGATTTTCCAAATTTATGTTAGCAGTTGATTTTTGGGCTGAGTGATAGGATGTAGGTAGATGGAAGTTCTTGTTGCCATAGCAACAAGAACATTGGTAGAACATTGTTAGTTAAGATGGACACTTATTAGGTTGAGAAATTAAGACATGGAGTCGAACAATCAGAAATGGTTGCAAGAATCGATTGAGGAGGTTGATAGTTGGGAAGCTGAAGACAAATAGTTCTTGGAATTCAAACGGTTGGCGTCGGTTGGGAATAATGCAAGTCAAATGACTGAGATGAATGCAAGGACAACGATTAGAAGGAGTGAATCTTGGTAGATGAAAGATGGGAAAAGGCTGTTAAAAAGAGGCATCGTGCAGAAATGTGAGAGCGGCCAAAAGGATTCGGTAAAGGAGTCTAATTGAAAGAACATAGGAGAGGCCAATAGAGGTGAACGGTTGGAAGGCAAAGAGAAGGGGCCGAAGAGTTACAGGCTGAGTTTAAAAGGTAGGCTGAAAGGAATAAGCCTGATGGGAAGGAGGGCAATAGGAATAAGAGGGAATTGAATGAGGGTAGCCGTATGGAACAGAGGAAGCCGATGAAGGCATAGAAGGAGCCAATGAAAGAAAAGTGGAGAAGTGGACCGAGGAAAGACACTCAAAATAAGTAAAAGAAAGGAAACCAACAGAGAATGTCGAGACTATTGTAAAGAAGGTCAAAGCTTGGTCTGCAGGGTTGAGAAACTACAACGCCATAGGAGCCCAGTGATCTCTGCAAGCTGAGAAAACCTATTACAGGGAGAAGCAAAGAGAAGCAACAAGAACATAGTAAAATTGTTCAAAAAGATGGAGCTCTGTATTCAACAATCTGTAAAAGAGAATCATTACAAAAGAAGAGTTTTCAACCACATATAGGTCAAAAATCCCTAAAAGGATAACACATTTAATAATTAATATAATTATTAAATGTCTTATTATGCAAACTAAGGTGAAATGTTAAGAAGGAGATAAAGGTAATTTAATTAACATGATTAAATTTAAACCTTTACTCTAACACCCCCCCTTAAGATGAGCAATAGTGCAGCTACAAACATATGCAAGAAAGCAAAGGTAACTACAATGCAAGAAAGTAAACTTGGGTCCTGGCAACAAGGCCAGATAAGGTACCCAATTACAACCAAATCTCTGTAAAGTGGAGAAATAGAGAAAACCTCATGGGAAAAACTCTACTCCAAAAAGAGAAAAAAGCATGCTAAAAAAAACATGAAAGAAGGAAGGAAGGCCTCACTGAGACCCCCCAAGGACAACTTCCTTCACCCCAAGCATGGAGCGCAACTGAAGATAGCGCGGCGATGCCAAAGGTTTAGTGAAGATGTCTGCAACCTGCTCCTCTGTAGGAATGTACTCCAAGATGAGAGAACCATCCTGAATCAACTGCCTGATGAAGTGCATGTGGATTTCAATGTGCTTAGTCCGCTGATGCTCCACTGGGTTGCGAGAAATATGAATGGCACTCTGATTGTCACACCAAAGCATAGTGGGACTATCAGGAGGAAACCCAAACTCTACCATCAACTGTCGAAGCCATAAAACCTCCTGACTAGCTAACACTGCTCCTCGATACTTAGCCTCTGTAGATGATAATGCAATAGCTGACTGCTTCTTGCAAGACCATGTAATGGGACCAGAACCAAGGCAAAAAACAAAGCCAGAAGTAGACTTCCGATCATCGACATCACCAGCCCAATCTGAGTCAGTAAAGCCAACAATGTGAGGGGATCCTGATGTGTAGTGAATGCCATAATGAGTGGTGCCCCGAATGTACCTCAAAATATGTTTGGCTGCTTGCAAATGACTCTCATGTGGATCATGTGAGAATCGAGAGACAAGGCCAACCGCAAAGGAAAGATCAGGACGTGAGTGTGTCAGGTACAACAAACTGCCAACCAACTATCTATATAGAGTAGTATCCATGAAAGTAGTACAAGTGGAAGACAAGACAACACCTGATTGAAAAGGTGTGGGGGCAGGCTTGCAATCAAGCATGCCAAAGTGCTGGAGCATATTAAGTGCATACTTCTACTGAAATAAGGAAATCCCATCCGAAGACTGAATAACTTGCAGGCCCAAGTAATAGTGCAAAAGTCCAAGATCGGTCATCTCAAACCGCTCCATCAAAGCTCGTTGAACATCCTGAATCATGGAAGATGAGCTACCTGAAATGATGAGATCATCGACATATAGCACAAGAATCAAAAGATCACCCTCCTGACGCTAAATGTACACTGTGTGATCAGAATGGCAATGTGTGAAGTGAGTGGAAAGCAAAAAAGAGTCCATCTTCTCATACCAAGCCCGAGGGGCTTGTTCCCGAGGGGCTTGTTTGAGACCATACAATGAACGTCGAAGTCTACAAACCAAAGAAGTGTCCTGCACAAAACCTTGAGGCTGCTCCATATAGATCTCCTCATGTAGGTCACCATGCAAGAAGGCACTCTTCACATCCATCTGAAACACTAACCATCCCTATGAAGCTGCAAGTGAAAGTACAAAGAGAATAGAATTTATCTTAGCAACAGGGGCAAAGGTCTCAGAGTTTAATCAATACCCTCCACCTGAGAAAAACCCTTCGCAACAAGACGAGCCTTATACTTATCAATAGAACCATCTATAGCATACTTGGTATGGTACAACCACTTGCACCGAACCAACTTTCTTCCCTTAGGAAGAGGACAAAGATCCCAAGTATGATTCTTCATCAAAGAAGAATACTCCTCATCCATAGCCTTATCCCACTCAAGGTGACTTGTCGCCTCTGAAAACTTTTGAGGATCATCCAAAATGGCATGACTCAAAAGGCTAGAACCAGATTTCTGAGCACGAGTACGACGAGTATCTGAAGGATCACCTGCCAAAGAACCAGCTACATCAACAGTGACACAGGCCCACCTAGGCAAAGACGAAGCACCTGGTGGTGGTGGAGATGGTGGATCATCATCTACATCATCCTCAAGAGATAAGTAATCCTCAAGTGATGAAGAGGGAGGAGTAGGCAATGAGGGAGAAGCTGGTGATGGAGAATCCATCTAAGGATAGCGCTCATCAAACTGGACATCTCGCCGAAACAAGACCTCTCTGGAATCAGGATCAAACAACTTGTACGCCTTAACATCCTCACAATAGCCAACAAATATGAGTGGTCGGCTCTTCCTCTCCATGGCTTTCCTCTGAGCATCAGGAATAAATGCCCAAGCCTCACTACCAAAAAATCAGAATGTAGAAACATCAGGCTTGACATGGGTCCAAGCCTCCTCAGGAGTCATATGTCGCAATGCCTTATGAGGCATCCGATTCTGAATATAATTGGCACAATTGATTGCCTCAGCCCAGAAGGAAGAACTCATAGCTCGAGACTGTATCATACAATTTGCCATCTCCCGTAAGGTTCTGTTCTTTCTCTTAGTGACACCATTCTGCTGAGGGGTGTAAGGGACCGTAAACTGATGCTGTAAACCATGCTCAGTGCAAAAATCTATAAAATCCTGATTAACATATTCCCCCCCATTATCTGTGCATATCCTCCTGATAGAAAGTCCAGATTGCTTCTCCACAAATGTCTTAAAAATCCTGAATGAGTCAAAGACATCAGACTTGTACTTAAGAAAGTACACCCATGTACGTCTGGAGAAGTCATCAATAAAAGTGAGCACATAGCGGGCCCCTAAAAAGGAAGGAGTCAGAAAAGACATAAGATCACTGTGTACCAACTCTAGGGGTGCCCTAACACGAGTGGCTCGACCCTTAGGAAAAGGATCTCGATGATGTTTTCCAAGAACACAACCTCGACATACACCATCAGTACAAGAAATCTGTGAGAGCCCAATCACAAGTGCCTGAGTACTCATCTGCTGTAAATATTTGTAATTGACATGGCCAAAATGCTCATGCCAAAGCCTGCTCACTGAATCTGCATGTGCGATAAGAGAAGAACCAACAATTTCTAAACTCTCAAAGCCATCAAATCTGTATAGGCATGATGCAGAATCCACACTCCCCGTAGCCACAACCAAGTCAGGATCGTGAAGGTCTCGAATAACCACATCATGTGGTGAGAACTCAACTGTCTTACTAGAGCCAGAGTGGCAAATATGATAAACAAATAGAAGGTTTGTCGAAATTTCAGGAACCAGAAACACATCCTGAAGACAACCACCATCCAATGAAACAGTACCTGAACCCTGAACTGAAAGTTGTGCGGAGTCACCAACTGCAATCTGTGAAGTAGCACTATGAGCAAGTGTAGTGACTAAATCCTGTGAGTGTGAGATATGGTGCGAAGCACCAAAGTCAATAATCCATGTGGATCCTGAAGATGAGGCTTGTGCAGAAAGAGCATGACCTTTCCCCATGGATGGAGAAGGAGGCTGAGGTGAGGAAATATGATGCTGCTGCATGACTTCCTCCAAAGCCTCTAATCGTTTCCAACACCTGGAAACTGGATGTCCTTCCTTGCCACAGAAACTACAAGGATCACCTGGATTCTTCTTAGTCTTGGAGGAAGACTCACCAGACTTAGAAGATTTACCCTGTTTAGGATTGGATTGTGGTTTTGAATTTGTTTTAGGTGGTGGCTTGGAGGAACTCTCACTGCCAACTGAATTTGTCTTCGGCTTTTGTTTCTGCTTCTGTTTCCCTTGTGATGTCTGAGCAACCAATGCTTTATTCTTTGATCCAGGAAGAGTATCCAACTGTGTGAGCTTGGCCTGCTCTCGTGTCAATCAATCACAAAATACCTCAAGAGAAGGCATGGTAAAATGTGAACCCAAAGCATCCATGGTGGAATAGAAGGTAGAAGAGAAAATCTGAAAGGATCCTCGAAGCTTGGATAGAATCAAGTAAATACACTCTGTATCTATTTTGTTTTTACCACAACCCTGTAACAAAGATCTGAGAGATTTGAATTTCATCAGGAAATCCTCAATAGAAGGAAAGGAATCAGGTACCAAAGTGGTCAATTCTGCCTCAATCTAAAGTGCTCGGAACTGATTAATGGTGCCAAAAAGTGTTTCAAACTTCAACCACATAGCTCGAGGAGTTGCACAACCCTCAAGATGAAAGAGAAGCCTATCTGAAACATGCAAGGATAACAACCCCATGGCCTCATCCATTCTATTCCTGTGCTGAAAGATCTCAAATTGACATTGCAACTGAGGTTGAACATCATCCAAACATGACCATAAACCTTTGGACATGAGAAGTCTTGTCATCTGTGCCTTCCAGGTATGATAATTGTGTGGGGAAAGACGCTCAACCGAAGAAGAGTCTGCCATTAAACCCTGCACCTGTGACTGCTTGTTTATTTTTATTATTATGTGATCTTTCAGAATAGATAGAAGATGCAGAAGGGTTTGATTGTTTTGAGAGTTTTGGTGTTCTAGTTTTCTGATGGAAAATACATAAAGCAAGAAAAAACACCCCCCCACAATACAAGAACCCAAACCCCAGTACAATTTTTAAAGCTGAAAAGCTTGAGAAAGCAAAAAATGCTTCAGACAAAATTCTATGTACCTGGTAAATTTTTGATGAAAAAAAGTTACTGTTCTAGAAAGAGCATGAGAAGAGCTTTCCAACGCATACTCGTTTTCGAAAAAAGGAGTCCGTTTGCAGAAGTTATGGCTCCGGGAGTGCGAAAAGCTTCATCTGACTTTGACTGCGAAAAATGGCAACCAAACTGGAATTTTTTTAAAAAAATCCTTCACCAACAGGTCAGGCTCGGAGCCAGCTTTCCAACGCCTCTTTCCGTTCGAAAAACGGAGCTAAAAAGCCCGAGTTATGCCCATTTGACTAAAGGAAGCTCCAAAAGATTTTAAAAAAAATCCAAAGCCCTCAAGGGCTTAAAATCCAAGGCCCCTGGTCACCTGGGCGGACCAGGGGGCTGAGTGCACGGGGAGATCCGGCGGAGCGCCGGTGGCTGGCCGCGGGCTGAGACAGCCGCTGGCCAAGCGGCTCGCTGGTGACCGCTGGGCGGCGCTGGGGTGGCCGCCGGGCAGCGGCTGGGCGGCGCTGGGTGGTCACGGGCACCGGGCTGGCCCAAATTTACACCGGAGAAATCAAAACAAAACCTTTGTTTTTATTTTATTTTAAATTTTCACACGCTTTTCCTCGAAAAACGGTTCTAAGGCTGCACTTTGGGGCCTAAAAAAATTTGCCTTCTGGTGCAACTGTGCTCAAATAGGGCATGCCATATATGAAAATATGGGTTTTTGGCCGCTCTGAAGTCCAACCGTGAGGTCAGTTTGGGCCCTAGATGCACCCAAAAATCGAGCACCCCCTATATCTGGCAAAAGAAGCCCTGAAACCCCATATCTGCTTCCAATGCAAAAATTCTCAAAACAAGAATAGGTAGCTGCAGATCTGAAGCTCTGATACCATGTAGGAGTTGAGAAACTACAACGCCATAGGAGCCCAGTGATCTCTGCAAGCTGAGAAAACCTATTACAGGGAGAAGCAAAGAGAAGCAACAAGAACACAGTAAAATTGCTCAAAAAGATGGAGCTCTGTATTCAACAATCTGTAAAAGAGAATATTACAAAAGAAGAGTTTTCAACCACATATAGGTCAAAAAGCCCTAAAAGGATAACACATTTAATAATTAATATAATTATTAAATGTCTTATTATGCAAACTAAGGTGAAATGTTAAGAAGGAGATAAAGGTAATTTAATTAACATGATTAAATTTAAACCTTTACTCTAACATGGTCGAGGTCGAAGAACCCGATGCATGGGTGAATGTGTGAGTAGAGATCCCAGAAGTTGCGAGGCAAAAAGAGGAAGAAAAGGGATGTCGAAGGACCTGTGTTGATTAAGCAAGGAACAACAGAATGGGGGGAAGGAGAAAGAACATCCCAATAATGTGTGTGGGCTATTAAAATCCAAGTGGGTTGTGATCTTTGTAAATAATTGTCCTTGCATAATAAAGTCTTGGGTTATGTTATTCCTTTGATTGAGTTGTTTGGTTCCTCACGTAGATAGTAATGAACATGGTGTAGTTTGATTAATTATGAGAATTGTTAATGAATGGTGTGTTGAGTCTTGCGTCTTGGATTATACTTTAGAAATTAGAAGAAGACCTTCCCAACTTGCATCATATTGGTACTAGATCCCAAAAGATTTGGGCAGAGGAAATTGAATGTGATGGAATTGTATGAGTGTTGCAGATTGATAGGTTGTGGAGAACTTGGTTACAACAGATTGGCCAGAGAATAAAAGGAAAGGAAGCCCTAGGTGAGGTATCAAAACGGGAAGGTTTTGAGCGCTTGGTAGACCATTGACTGATAGGCAACCTACGCTAGGACTTATAGGTAGCAGAGAGAAGTGTGAGTGCAAATTTCCAAGTAAGTGCAAAGGATTGCAACAACGAAGAGGATGGGGATTGTTGTCAGAAGACCCACAATAATTCCATCTTGGGATAAGTATTGGGGTGAAATGGAGAGAAGAAAATTCTATGAGAAATTGCAAATGATTGCAGATCGTATGGATGCATTGGAAAAGAATTATTTTCCTAACACTGTTGTGATTGCACGAAATACAAAGGAAGTCAAGGATATAGGAGGAACCCATAGAAGTTGGGACAACAAAGAGTTTCCAAGTGAGCAACATGCACCAGAAGTGGTGAAAAAAATTTTCATAATGGAGGACTCGAAGGAAAGGAGAAAAGAAGAAGTGGAGCAAAGAACACTTGAAGCAAAAAGTGATGAGGAGAGAAAAGTGTCCAGAAATGAGGCACTCAAGGAGACAACTTGGTCTCTTGATTTATTTACCAATGGTATGTTTAAGAATGTGAATGCAAGTATGAGGAAGGTAGAGAAAGAGACCTTAAATATGACGGGAGAAGGGGCAAGAGAAGCACCTAAAGAAAGAATTGAAGTTGAGAACAAGAGGAGATTAGGTGTAGTAGTGTGTCAGGAAAAGATCACAATAGTGGTACGTGACAAGGTACCTATGATTGAAGAAACGAATGGTGCTGGAGTTTTGTAGTTTGATGAAGGATACGAGGAAGAAACCTCAGAATCTCACGATGCTTTGGAATATGTTGCAGAAGCAGAGCAAGATGCTTATGAAGAGGCGAAGTTGGAAGGAAAGGAAGCCAAAGATGAAAGCAATTCAGGACAGTGGGTAACATGAAGTTACAATACTGATTTTGGTTATGTGAGTGAAATTAAAAAGAATGCTAGTTTTGATCATTCTAGTATAAGAAATAATGTGGATGAGCAAGAGGAAAAGGAGAAAAGGAATTTGGTTAATCATGGGTACATAATTTCAAGTTGGCAAAGGAAATTGATTATTGGAGTGAAATAGTTAAGGTGAAAAGAGGAAGATGCTCTTGATAATATTTGTGCAAGCAAGAAGATGCAAGGTATGGAGTATATGCTGGAGAACAGGTAGAAACCAAAATTTAGGAAGATTTGGCCAGCAAGGAGACCTAGAGAAGATGATTTGAGGCTAAAAATAGAGCCTAGAAAAATAGCAGCAATAAAGGGATAACAGTCCAATGATGTGGGAAATAAAGTGTGGATGGTGACACATGTAGCAATAGAGGATTGTGATGCTACAAGGAATTAAGATAAAGAGACAATGTTCGAGAATTGGAGACATGAAGAAGAGGCTAAGGCCAATGAACAAGGAGCCATAGTAAAGGATGAGCAAGAAGATAAAGGCCAAGAGCATGTAGAAGAATTTGGGGAAAATAAACGTGGTCCCTACAAGGTAAACTAACACAAACATGGTTGAAATTATCTACTTGCCTCATGTCTAGTAATTCTACTCAATTTAAGTGTGATGCAATCACTAACTTCTTCAATCTAAATAGATTTTTTGGAATCTTGAAAATGGTGTCCTCAAGGCTCTAGAGCCAATCCTTATTTACTATGAGCACTTAGTTGTGTGTCCATCACAATATGTTTGTGTAGATTCCATATAAATCTCTACTTGCCTCATCCATAGTACCTTTGAGATAAACTGACACATCCATGGTTGAAATTCTCTACTTGCCTCATGTCTAGTAATTCTACTCAATTTAAGTGTGATGCAATCACTAACTTCTTCAATCTAAATAGATTATTTGGAATCTTGAAAATGGTGGCCTCAAGGTTCTAGAGCCAATCCTTATTTATTATGAGCACTTAGTTGTGTGTCCATCACAATATGTTTGTGTAGATTCCATATAAATCTCTACTTGCCTCATCCATGGTTGAAATTCTCTACTTTCCTCATCCATGGTACCTTTGAGATAAACTGACACATCCATGGTTGAAATTCTCTACTTGCCTCATGTCTAGTAATTCTACTCAATTTAAGTGTGATGCAATCACTAACTTATTCAATCTAAATAGATTATTTGGAATCTTGAAAGTGGTGGCCTCAAGGTTCTAGAGCCAATACTTATTTACTATGTGCACTTAGTTGTGTGTCCATCACAATATGTTTGTGTAGATTCCATATAAATCTCACTATATTCATCCCTGGTGGGTAAGCAACAGTCTTCTCAATATGTTGTGACTAGATTAATAACACTACATTGTCACTAGCATCTACAATTTCTCTTGGGTTTGGATTGTAGTGTTGAGTACATGATAAAACCAAAATGATGTAGGAGCATTGACCAAATTTTCCAAATTTATGTTAGCAGTTGATTTTTGGGCTTCGTGATAGGATGTAGGCAGATGGAAGTTCCTGTCGCCATAGCGACATGAAAATTGATAGGACATTGTTAATTAAAAAGGGCACCGATTAGGTTGAGAAGTTAAGACATGGAGTTGAATAATCAGAAATGGTTGCAAGAATCGATTGAGGAAGTCAATAGTTGGGCAGTTGAAGAAAAATAGTTCTTGGAATTTAAATGATTAGCGTCAGTTGGGAATAATGCAAGTTGAATGGCTGAGATGAATGAAAGGACAATGGTTAGAAGGAGTGGATCTTGGTAGACGAAAGATGGGAAAAGGCTGTTAAAAAGAGGCATCACACAAAAATGTGAGGGCAGCCAAAAGGATTTAGTAAAGGAGTTTGATTGAAAGAACAAAGGAGAGGCCGATAGAGGTGAACGGTCGGAAGGTAGAGAGAAGGGGCTGAAGAGTTGCATGCCAAGTTGAAAAGGTAGGCCAAAATGAATAAGCCTGATAGGAAGGAGGGCAGTAGGAATAAGAGGGAATTGAATGAGGGTAGCCGTATGGAACAGAGGAGGCCGATGAAGGCATAAAAGGAGTCAATGAAAGAAAAGTGGAGAAGTGGACCGAGGAAAGACACTCAGACGAAGTTAAAGAAAGGAAGCGAACAAAGAATTTCAAGATTGTTGTAAAGAAGGTCGAAGCTTGGTCGAGGTCGAATAACCTAATACATGGGTGAACGCGTGAGTAGAGAGCCCAAAAGTTGCAAGGCGAAAAGAGGAAGAAAAGGGATGTTGAAGGACCTGTGTTGATTGAGCAAGGAGCAACAAATGGGGGGGGAAGGATAAAGAACATCCCAATAATGTGTGCAGGTTGTTAAGAGCCAACTGGGTTGTGATCTTTGTAAATAATTGTCCCTGCATAATAAAGTCTTGGTTTATGTTATTCTTGTTTGTGTTATTCCTTTGATTGAGTTGTTTGCTTCTTCACAGAGATAGTAATGAACATGGTGTAGTTTGATTAATTATGAGGATTGTTAATGAATGGCGTGTTGAGTTCTATGCCTTGGATTAGACTTTATAAATTAGAAGAAGACCTTCCCGACTTGCATCACAAAAACTAATTGATTGCACTAACATTGGGAAACATGTAGTCTAGACCAATCCACTGGCTTTGATATTCTTGGATTTCTTTTACATATCATTTTCATTTATTACCATCCTAGCATAAAATTCCTCTAGTTCCACATGCCCTAGGTTTGTGTCGGTTATATTTCCTAATTTTGTGAATAACTTTGAGGGTGAAATGACTCCATAAAACTTATACTTCATTTTGGTAGGGGATGTTATGTTCTATATAAAAGTACAAACAATTTGTCTAGGTTAATACCAAATCAGGACAATTATATTATGATCTATTTTATTTATTATGCAATTATTTATTATTAAACTACATCACTTGCAAAATTATCCATGTTTAAAAGTCTTAAAAATTTTGGTTTTGGGAATTAAAATCTTCAAATTTGGTGTTTTGGTGTTCAATTGCAGTGACTTGGGATCCAGTTTTGGGAATTAAAATCTTCAAATTTGGTGTTTTGGTGTTCAATTGCATTGACTTGTGATCCAGTTTGTAGTCTACATTTGTACTTTGGGACTTTGATTTTAGTTTTGCAAAAAATGTAAAATGCAATGATGCTTTGACTTCCCAGACTACAAATTGACATATAGACCCTGACTACATTTAGCAAAAAATTGTAAACTATGACATTTAGTCTTCCAACATTATAAATCAGGATTTGAAACTCGATTACAGTTTGCAAAAACTACAAATTTTAAAGATATTTAGTTTTCTTGCTCTAGAAATTGACACATGGATCTTGATTGGAGTTTGCAAAAAATGTAAATTATAAACTATACCCCATGAAGGCCAAACACACAAAAAATTCTAAGTTTCCTTGATTTAATGACTATCATTAATGTTTTTCCAAGGTTTTCTAGAGGTTTCAAGATGGGATATTAGATTTTAATAAAGTTTGAGAAAACCCAAATCTAGGGAACGTGTTTTAGAAAAGATTAAAGAGTTAAAATTTGAAATTTTGAAACTTGTAAAATTTTCCCTAAATTTGAATTTAAATAATTTTAAAAATAATCAAACTACAAGATTGAACCAAAAAAAATGCATGAAAAGGATGGATTTTGACAAAGAAACATTGAATTAACAAAGTTGTAGAAATCTTAGATTTTTTTCAAAAACACAAATAAAATAATGAAACGAGAAAAAACTTATAGAATGCAAGAGAATGTCACCAAACTACTCGAGATGAGTTGGAGGATTGGAGTGCCAAAAATCCAATGTGAATTGTACATCAAGAAATGCAAAATGGTGAGAGAAATGGGTTGGCTCAAGGTTTTAAATTGGTTTGCATGAGCACAATTAATGTCCAACTTCTAGCTTTGAGAAATTGTGAGGGTTTACAAATTTTGCTATTTCAGGTTTCAAAAAATCTAAGCAGCATGCAACTTTGTGTTTGAAAGGTTTTTAGAGAATTTGAAAGCTTTGCACTTTGTAAAATAAAGCTTCAATAAACTAAAAAATAAAAATAAAGTGATCTCTAAGGTTTGCCAAATACTTGCAACTTCAACCAATTACTTTTAGGAAAGTGGATTATGACAAAATAAAACATAAAAATAAATTCCAACTTTGTGAAAATGATAATCTCTTGATAAAATGTTAGGGTCCCTAAAATTTTTGATTTAAGGGGTGCATTGTGATGGGTCACATCACCTTTCTAGGATTACTTGTAGCAAGTCCAACAAATTTAACTTGAGAAACCTAGGATCTTAAGCAAGCATATGGAGATGTAATAACAAAATTGCTCATTACCCCATGAATAAGGGATATAATAGAATAATTAATAATATATAATTAAAAATATTTATATAATATATTTATCTAAAAATATTTAGAGATCAATCTCGAGGTGCTTGTTTAGTAGAAATAATAAATCTAATTAGGCACCTTGATTGTGATCTCTTAACATCTTTTAGATATATGTATTTAATATATTTATGCTTGTTTATTTAGCAATTATGTTCAGAGGTGTAGCTATTGCAACAACAAGGTGGTTGCAATTATGTGAGTGTGTTCATGAAAACTTTTTTGTTACAAAAAATTAAAAATATACAATTGATGCTTGGTAACACAATACAAAATGTAAATATAAAGGATTAATTACCCTCTAACATTATATTTTTGTAGGACATTTTCACATGATAAGGTTGAAGACTCAATTTAATTTAAATTTTAAATTGAATGATTTTTGGATTATGGTTTATGTATTCTGACTTTATTTAATAGGACCATTGTTGATTAAACAACATATGTGAATGTATATTTGTATGGATTCCAAACTATGGTTTATCACCTTAGGATGTATAGTCTTAGAAATGGATTTTAAGTATCATGTGGAATTTACTTGAATAATAGGGTTTAGATTATTGATTGAAGACTATGGTTTATTTTTTTTCTAATTCAATGTAGTGATATTTTTCTTTAAGTGTGTGTAGGCCACAAGTGATGTGTGACACCAAACGAAGTAGAAATGGGGCATTATATTCCATGGGGTACATGATTGATAATTGAGATAATTATGAAGTGACATTAAAGCATCAAAAACTAGGAGCAATTATTGAGATGGATGAAAAATTAAATAGTAGGTCAACAAAAGTGCAAGTATTAAGACATAACAAGCACATAAAGATAAAATCTTAGATATGGAGGATTTCACTTGAAAAGTTGCAAGGCATTAAAAATTGAGGCCATAACAATGACAATAAGATGATAACTAGATTAATGAAAGAGCTGGCAAAAAAATGAAGTGACATAGAGGTATTAATTCCTACTAGGGGATATTAGAGCTGGTATTAGCATGGTGTGATGGTTTAAAGGTGGCATTGTTGTTCTTTCCACCAAGGTTCAAACCCCGTTGGGGTGGTATTGTTGAATGGTTGTATTTCGGTTCATAAATCCGGTTCAAAAGTGTTTACCCCTTGAATTAAAAAAATTCCTACTAGGTGATTTATTCACATGTTTTTGATTATTGAAAAAAATAGGTTTTGAAGAGTCCCCAAAACCCTATACAAAAAAGACAGCTGTTATAAGAAAAATAAATACATAACAAGTAGCCAACTATAAGCAAAAAAACAACACAAGCTAGTACTCAAACAACAAACTAGAGAGTTTTTGGAATTTTAGCTGCTTCAAGATCGCGAGCAATAATCTTCTCGTGCATGTGTCCACCACCTTGAAAATCTCATGAGTAGGAATCCCCACACTTGTCTTGCTATGAGTTCAGATGCTAGGGCCATTATTAGTCTCGCCTACATTCTTGTCTTTAAGAAATTCAACCATAGTACTAGCCATTTCCTTCATCACACCAAAAGACTCACCTTTCCAGATCTGAGCCTTTTGATTAAGAAAATGAAGTCCTTGGGGATTATTTTGGAGGGAAGAATGGCTAATTTTGACCAAAGTATCAAGATTTTCAAAGAATTTGGTCATCCTTTCTTCCAGGGCCAAAACTCTAAGCTCAAAATCCTTCTTCATTTTTAGCATTTCATCAATGACAGTCTTCAAAATATCAAACAATTGATCAACTTGGGCTAGAATGGAAGAGTCTTGAGGATTGGAATTAATCTCAACATTGTTGATCAAGGACCAAACCTTAACATTGGTTAGATTCATCTCACTGAACAACAATTTAAAGAGTCTGAAGAAAATAATTGATCCGTCCTTCGCCATACCTAGAACATTAGTTAAATCTTCACGATTGCAGTTAAAAATGTCCCTATTATCAATCAAGTCATCCCTAGAGTCAACATGGGTCTCTTGCTCATCTCAAATAACTGATTTTCCCTTGTTAGGAGCATAATCACCATCAGGGACTTTGATTTTTAGATTAGGAGTCTCCACCTTAGAAACAACATCAAGAACATTAGTATTACCCAACTCCTTATTCACCTCCATAACTTTATCAATAGTCATCTCTTTCACTCCACTCAGACTCTCCTCCAATTGAGTCCCTTTAATTTTACCGCAAGCTTCATCCTTCGATGATAGATTCTTCCTAGTAGCAGAATGATCCTTACCCTTAGCCTCTTTAGTACTTTCACCACATTTCAAAAGGGTCTTCCCTTTCTGCTACAGAACAGGGGCTTCAATTTCACCACAAGCTTCATCCTCAAACTTTGATAAAAAAATCTTCCTAGCAACAAAATTTTCCTTACCCTTAGCCTCTTAGTACTTTCACCACAATTCATAAGGGTCTTCCTTTTCCGCTCTAGAATAGGGGCCAAGACACATTTCCCCTTCTAACCTTCTTACCCTTTGTAGAAACAATAGGAGGATCGTCCTCCTCACTACCAGTTTGGTACCCCTCAGACTAGGTGGATTGTAGAGTTTTTTTCACCTTCTTTCTCGACTTAGGTTCAAAATCTTGAGGGGGATCCAAGAGCACCTCCACAGAAGAATCAGACCCCACATCATCCCCTTCATCTTCCTTAGAATCATTACTAGTGTCATATCCCGACTGCTCTTGCTTATCTAGATGACGTTTAGCAATTCTCTTAGGCTCCTCTAGAATAAAGAAAGATTTTGCATACTCCATTACCAAAAGGATTAAACCCTCATGCAGTATTGGATTCTTAGGGTTCCTCTTAAAATCCTTAATTTCATTCTCTAAAGACACCAACAAGTAATAGGATTAAGAAACCCTTTTTTTATGCCTAAAATGATTCAATAACATAAAATGATAACCAAAGAGGGTTGAGAATCTACCATCAAGGGTAAAATATATCATAATCTCCATGACTAGGACCACACAAATGGGTTTGATGGTCTTCCAATCAAAGCCACCACAAGCAAGCTTCTACAATGGGTTCCTTTTGTTCTTCTTAAATAACACCACCATAGTAGCATTAGACGCTTTCCTATCCCTATAAACCTTCCTGCCATCAATGGAAATTCCCATAATGCCACCAATCAGCTCCTCAGTGATATTGAATTCCAATCCAAACACCCAAAGCACCCTATTTTTCCAACCATTGACAAAAGCCTGAGAAATCATAGGATCAAAACCATGAATCTTTTCGACGAAAGGGGTTTCACCACCCTTTGTCAGAAGACTCCAAATCTTTTTATCACTTTTTGCGGCATCACAAGAAATGGGTTCAATTATTTTCCTCTCTCCCCCATAGTGAATGTAAACCATAGCTAAAGAAAATACAAGAAAATCCAACAAGAGATACAAAGAAGGAGAAGCCTTGAGAAGAAAATGCCTCTACAAACACCTAGAATCCGTGTCGAGCAAGTATTGAAAAGACTAATGGCTATAATTAACTTTAAATGCATGGCCTTTCGATCAAATTCATAATTATTAATGAGAGTTGATCTCCCCTTAGAGTTATCACATTTCAACATGATATTTTCAATCAAATTCTACGTGTGACAAAAATGAATCATTTTAGATAACGCCTCCCTGCATAATCTGCATATCATAGTTAACAATATTTTGAATATCAATGGGAAGAGTATCAGACTGATCCAATACTCTATGTTAGAAACCCAACATTAGCAAACTTATCAACTAACCTTTTTCCCTCACAAAAAATGTGAGAAATATAGCTCTCCTCAAAGGAATTAAGGATAAAAATAGAATCAACAATAATAGGCTCAATAGACCAACAAGAAGGATTAATCTTCTTTAGGAAATTAATGATATTTAATTAATCACCTTCAAGCCAAACAGTCCTAATACCTTTAGATTGAGAAAGTTTAAGACCATGATAGGCTGCAGAAGCTTCAACAAAGATTTATTCACATGCTAAGTTTACTTAGGTCCTAGGATTCCTTCTAGAACTCTTAGTTGTCTTTTCTAGATCTTATCTTATCCTAGGTAGTGATGAGTTAGTTGTATCATGTGATAGGATTAAGACACTTTTCATGATCTTGTCTAGTCCTATCTCTCATCTTTCCTTTATAAGCAAGACATCTCTTGCATATTTTACATATTTTTCACATATTGTGAATCTTGTATCATATTGTACTTCTTGTTTGGTGGAATATCATATTTCATTGTTGCTTCTCTCTTTTTCATGTGGAGATTATTTGGTGTTGTATATTGAAGATCTTGGTTGCTCACTTCAATATGGTATTAGAGTTTTAAATCTGGTGTAGCATCGTAAATTGACACCCATGACAATTTGACACTATGTTTATCTCCCCTTAAGTGATTGGACCTAATTGTACATCTAATGTTCTAAATTATGCATTCTATAGCCCATTTAGACATTTATCAAGAAAACTCACTTACAAGACCAATGTAAACATTTAATATTTTGTTCCCAACACTTTACACTTTGCAAAATAGGGCTAGGACTAAGTCACCCTAGGAGACTTGGTCCCCTATTTTTCCTCCAAATTTTAATATGTCAGAGCTGGCATTTTATTATTTGAATTTAAAATTTCAAATGTCGGCTATTAGGATTTAATTTTGGGAAATTAGAATAAATGCCTATAAATACCTAGTCGTTTCACCAAGTCAAGAGTAGATTTATTGTAGCAATTCAACATAAAGCATCATGTGAACTTTTATGTGAGTTTTTTCATGTTTATGCTATCATTTTTTTGGGTACTAACTCTTGTAGGTCTTTCAAGAAAATCAAGCCTTGAGGAGATATGCATGACTTTAGTCCTTCAAGGAAATCACATCTGAATGGTGAGTTGCAGTCCATTGTTGATTCATCATTCATTTATCATTTAG